>VMDO01023555.1:0-31386 GCA_007922755.1 Pedetes capensis
CTGGGATTTAGCTCAGTGGGTAGAGCGCTGCGCTGCAGTCTCTGAGGTCCCGAGTTCAATTCCCAGCACCGCAAAAATGGGAGAAGGGCCTGGCAATCCACTCCCAAGGCAATCCCGAAACAGTCAGCCATTGAAAACCCTATGAGGGTCGCTATGAGTCGGATACCGACTTGACGGCACCTAACAACAACAACAACATACACATACATACATATATATATATGTATATGTATATATATATATGTATGTATATATATGTATGTATATATATGTATATATATATATTTTTTTTTTTTTGAGATAGGGTCTTGCTGGTTTGAGACTCACTATGTAGCCCAGGGTGGCCTCAAATTCATGATCCTCCTGCCTCAACCTCCTTAGTACTGGGATCACAGGTATGTGCCATCACGCCCAGCTTAAAATGCTCTTGAAGTAAATGAGTAGATAGCAATTCTCAGCAAAGAAATAAAATCTATTTTTTAAAAAACATCCAAATAGAAATTTTAGAACTGAAAAATACAATATCTGAAATAACAACATCACTGCATGGGCTCAATAACAGAATAGAAATGACAAAAGATAAGAATCAATAAATTTAAAGATTAATCAATGAAATTACACAATATGAAGGAGGAGGAGAGATTTAAACAGAAATAAAACCAAGTATCAGGGCCATGTTGGACAATAACAAAAGTCTAACTTTGTATTATTGGAGTTCCAGAAGGAGATAAGACATAAACAAAAAAGTGTATGTGTGTATTGTATTCACACATATCCACATATGTACAGACATATGCTGTATATGTCTGTATTAGTATGTGTGTGTATATACATATAATGCCTGCAGCCATACCACTGTGGCATCTGATCCCGTCAGACCTCAGAAGCTAAGCAGGGTCAGGCCTGGTTAGTCCTTGGACAGGAGAACACCTGGGAACACCAGGTGCTGTAGCCTTGGAAGAAGGACCCAGAAACCCACTCCCAAAAAAACAATTAGCCATTGAAAGCCCTATGAATAGCAGAGAAGCACTGACAATAGTGTTTCCCCTGTTGCACACAGGGTTGCTATGAGTTGGATACCTATTCAATGTTGTTGTTGTTAGGTGCCGTCGAGTCGGTATCCGACTCATAGCAACCCCCTGTAGAACAGGGGAAACACTATTGTCAGTGCTTCTCTGCTGTTCATAGGGTTTTCAATGGCAGATTGATTTTTGGGAGGGGGTTGCCAGGTCCTTCTCCCAAGCCTACAACTTCTGGTGTTCCCAGGCGGTCTCCCATCCAGGTACTAACCAGGCCTGACCCTGCTTAGCTTCTGAGATCTGCCGGGATCGGATGCCACAGGGCTACGGCTGCAGGCTACCTATTCAATGGCACCTAACAAATATATATAAATAAAGTATGTGTGTATAGAGACAAAGCAACATTCATACATATTGAAATAATGACTGAAAACTTCTTGAATTTGATGAAAGATGTGAGTTTGAAGATTCAAGAAGTTCCATGAAGCTAGGCATGGTGACACACCTCTGTAATCTCAGCACTTGGGAGGCTGAGGCAGGAGGATTTCAAGTTCATGTCCAGCCTGGTCTACATAGTGAATTCCAGGCCATCCTGAATTACATAGTGTGACCCTTTCTCAAAATATTGATAATAGTAATAATAGACATTAAGTTCATTGAGTGAAATCCAAAAAGTATAAACTAAAAGAAAACTGTTCCCAGACATCACAGTCCAATTGAAAAAAAAAATGTTTTTGTTTTAACTGTGAAAAGAGCTGGAGAAAAATGATACAATCTACGTAGAAAACAACTATTTGAATTGTCACATATTTACAGAAACCATGCAGGCCAGAAGACAGTTGTTTTGAGTTGGATATGGTTTGTCCTCGATGGAGTCATGTGCTGGCAGCTTGGTCCCATGTCACAGTATTGAGAGGAGGTGGGTCTTTAAGAGATAAGGCCTAGTGGAAGGTGAATAGGTCATGGGAGCATGACCCTTGGAAGGGATTAATGCTGGTCTTGCTAAGTGGGTTGGGTCTCACAGCAATAGTTATTCCTTTGAGGGCAAGTTGTTACAAAAGAGCACTTCCGGCCTTTCCTGCTCTCTAGCTTCCTCACCCACATATGTGTCCTTTTCTACGCACAGCCATTTTGCTTTCTGCCTCTCTGCCATATTTTTATGAAGAAAGGGAGCCCTTGCCAGATAGTACCATGCTTTCTGGACTTCTAGCCTCCAAACTATGAGCCAAACTATGAGCAAAAGGCCTCTTTTCTTTATAAATACTCAGCCTCAGGTATTTTGTTACAGCAACACAAAATGGACTAATACAACAGTGAAACAACATTGTTATTGTGCCCAAAGAACTTTCGATCAGAATTCTATATCCAACAAAAATTTCTTTGTGGAATAAAGACAATCTCAGATAAAGGGATATGGGATTTGTCAACAGTGCTTAACAACAACAACATATATGCCCTAAAAAAAAAAAGTTACTAGATGTTCTTTAGGATGAAGGGAAATAACTCCAGAGAGAATAAAACTTCAGAATCAAAAGAAGAGAAGGAATGTAAATAATTTGATAAATATAGTACACTATTTTCTCCTCTAAATTCTTTAAGATATATGACTATTGGAAGCAAAAACAGTAAACTGTCTGGAAGGCTACAGTGTATTAGATATAATACAAAGGGTGAGGATAAAATGATAGGTGGCCATAAGCTTCTGTTTTACCTGAAGCAGTTAAATATTAACTACAAATAGAATTGAAAATCTATGTATTTATATTATAATGCATAGAGAAACCATTACAAAGTACAAATAGATACAACCAATAAACCATAAATTGAGAGTCTTGGGAGACAAAGATGATTAGAGTTTGTGGAACAACCAGAAAAGAGAAACAAATAGGTCAGGGATTTTCACATCTTTTTAAAGAACTGAGCTGATTATTAGCACCTATGCATGAGGAAACTACCAAGGCTCAAAGGAAAATAAAAAGATTTACTGAAACGAGGGTCCAGGTTTCACAAGAGTCAGAAATAGAACTTAATCCCTAACACGGAAAAGTGAATTATTTTCTGGCCAGTCAGTAGAATACTTAGAGGGTCTTCATACTTCAGTCATTGGGAGTTATTACCCCAGACTAAACACTATTCTACAGCCTAAAAAGTACTAAAGGCAATACTCAAAGAATTTGTTTCTAAATAATTTAACTGCACCCCAGAACAAAGCTCTAGAATACAGGAACACAAAAAACATCCAGGATCAAACAAGGTAATCAGAGTTCATGAAGGAAAGTGATTTGTTGTTGTTGTTGTTAGGTGCTGTCGAGTCAGTATCCGACTCAGCGACCCTGACAGGGTTTTCAATGGCTGTTTTGGGATTGCCTTGGGAGTGGATTGCCAGGTCCTTCTCCCATTTTTGTGGTGCTGGGAATTGAACTCAGGATCTCAGAGACTGCAGCGCAGCACTCTACCAACTGAGCTAAATCCCAGCCCCAAGGAAAGTGATAGGAGGCAGAAAAAAGTACTTGAAAAAATATTTATCCAAAATGTTAAAATTTGACAAGCTCTATATAACCAGATACAAGAATCTCAAAAGCCCAAGTACTGAAAGAAAAACTATCAACTAAGATTTTATACCCAGCTAAAAATAATTTTCAAAATAAAAACTTTTATAGACCTGAAAGCTGAACAAATTCATCACCACCAGAGCAATACCACAAGAAATATAAAATAAGAAAACAAAGGAAACAAAAAGGAATTATAAAAAAAATCATTCCAAAAGAAGTCAAGGATAAAAGAACAAAAAACACTTGGAACAATTAAAAGACACGTAACAAGGTGATAGATATAACAATACCATATCAAAAATCCCCTTAAACATATATAGTCGAAATATCTGAATTAAAAGGAGGGATTTTCAGAATGTAGAAAAAGAAACAAAATCCAACTATATGCTGCCTACAAGAAATACACTTTATATACAAAGACAAAAATAGATCAAAAATAAAAGGATGAGCAATGTAACATGTTAAAGCTAATCAAAAACCTGGTTAAACCAAAAAAAGAAATAGAAAAATAAACAATTATAGTCTGGGAGCTTAAGACCTATAATTCAGTAATTAATAGAACAAATTGACAGAAAATCAGGATGGATATTTAAAACTTGAATAACACTATCAACCAACTTGAACTAATTGACAATTTTAGAATACACCACCCAACTGTCAGCATAGTACACATTCTTCCTAAGAATACATAGAACACCAAGTTACATCATATTCTGAGCCACAAGATAACTCAATACATTTTTAAATTTTTTTTAATTACATACAATACAATGAATTTCATTATGGGATTTTCATATCATTACATCATTTAACTTGCCCCTGTTCTCTGTCTTTACCCTTCTATGTTGCTATTCTCCTCCCATTTATCTCCCTCCCCTTCCCATTCACTCTCCTCCCATTCATCCCCTTGTAGCTTGTAAACTTAGATACATACAATTTTACATATATATATTTTTTCCTTTAAGGAATGTCTAGCTTCTGCATGAGTGAAAACATGCAGAATTTCTCTTTTTGAGAATAGGTTATTTTGCTTAAAATGATCATCTCCAGGTCCATCCAACTTGCTACAAAAGACATGATTTTATTCTTCTTTGCAGATAAATAGTATTCCATTGTATAAAAGCACCACATTTTTAATCCATTCATCTGTTGAAGATGTCTAAGCTGATTCCATATCCTTGCAACTCTGAATAGTACTGCAATAAAAATAGAAGTCCAGGTGTCTCTGTGGCATGATGACTTAGCTTCCCTTGGTTCTATACTTAGGAGTGGTATATCTGGATCATACAGCAGTTATACTTTTAGTTTTCTAAGGAAACCCCATACTGATTTCCATAGTGGCTATACTAGTTTATGTTCTCACCAGCAGTGTAAAAGGGTTCCTTTCTCCCTACATCCTCTCCACCATTTGTTATTGTTCATTTTGTTGATGTTAGCTATTCTGATTGGGGTCAGACGGAACCTCAGTGTTGTTCTGATTTATGTTTCCCTAGGGATATGGAACACCTTTTATGTTTATTGGCCATTTGTATTTCTTCTTTTAAAAACTGCCTGTTCAGTTCCATTGCCCATGTATTAATCAGATTACTTGGGGTTTTGGTGTCTAATTTTTAGAGTTCTTTATATATTCTAAACATTAAACCTCTGTCAGATGTGTAATTCATAAAGATTTTCTCTGATTCCAAAGGCTCTCCTTTGACTCACTGACTGTTTCCTTTACTGTGGAGAAGCTTTTTAACTTCAAGTTGTCTCATTTGTCTATTCTTGGTACAGTTTCTGGGCAACTGGGTTGCTATTAAAGAAGAACCTTCATGCCTGTATGTTGAAATGTGTCCCCTACCTTTTCTTCTAGTTATTTCGGAGTTTCTGGTTATATATTGAGATCTTTGGTCCATTTTGAATTGACTGGTCACTCAACATGTCTACAGAGTGGTTCCCTCTCTCCCCATTGCCCTACTCCACATCATTTCCTGGATTTTTTGGTGCCACTATCCTCCTGATCATTTGGCCCAACCTGGTAAATCCTACTCTTCATCACTGTCTCCTTCATCGACCACACTCAATTTTTCTTTTCTTTTCTTTTTTTTTTTTTTTCAAGGTCCTGAGGGTTGAACCCAGGGCTTCATGCTTGCATGCTTTGCAAGTGCTGGACCACTGAGCTGCACCCCCAGCCCATTCTTTTACTTTTTTGGGGACAGGGTCTCACCAAATTACACAGACTGCCTCTGGTCTCAAACTTGCAATCCTCCTGCCTCTGCCTCCCAAGCCACTGGGAATACAGGCATGCGCCACCATGCCCAGCTACCATACTCAATTTCTTTTCCACTGTCTGTGTTACAGCTTGCCACTGCCTATTTTAAACACTCCATTGTATTCATTAGACCACTTGCTTGTGGAAATGACTGAAATTCCAACTCAAATTGCCTTTAATAAAGGATAAATAATGTCAAGGAGGCATGGTGATGGATGTTTATAATCCCAGCAACTTGGGAGGCAGAGGAGGGAGAATCACAAGTTCAAGGCCAAAGGCAGGCTGCATAACTCAGCAATACCCTGTCTCAAGTTAAAAAAAAAAAAAAAATATATATATATATATATATATACACACACACATATATATTATACATAATATATATACATACATATTATATATTATATATATATAATATATATAACATATATATATATATATATTTTTTTTTTTTAATGGTCTGAGATACAGCTCAGTGTTCAAGCACTTACAAAGCACATTGAGACCTGGGGTTCAGCCCCCAACTAGCATGCAAAAAAATAAATAAATAATGTAACTGAAAATAGGCTTCAGGCAAGTCTGGCCCAGGGCTTCATTAGTACCAAATATCACTCTCCATATATCTACCCAGTTCTCTTTGAGTTGACCTCCCTGTCAGTCCTGAGCTCCTTATGTGATGGCCAAAACTGCTTTGGAGTTGCCTCCTACCAAATGGCAACCCCACTGGGAAGAGGCTGCCTCACAATGGTCCCCTGCTTCCAGAAAGCATTCGGTGAATGATCACAGAGGGTTGACAACCATGGGCTGTATGTTCCGTTGGTCATACCTGGGCCACTACCCCTACCTCCAGGATGGGGCTTCTATCAGCCCCACCCAAATCACAGTGGCTAAGAGAAAGGTCTCCAGAACAAAACTGAGGAGCCACCAACCCAAACCAGGGAAGGGCAACTAATCAGAAAAAAAAAATAAATTAAATTAAAAAATAAAAGAGAATATCTGTCCAGTGTGCCTCGACACTGTATTTCTTAATTCTAACTTCATTTCTCTTCACTCCATGCCCTGGCAGTGAATTAATCTTAAAGATACATTTGATCATTTTGCTCCACTGCCCACAAGCCTTTGGTGACTTCTCATAGGAGCTCAAGATCCTCATTTCACCTACAGGAGTCTTTTCCCTTCCTCCCCAGAACTACTACATGAATTTGTCTCCCTTTTCCTTATTAGGTCATGAGCATGTCTACAATGTAATACCTGGAGGACAGGGAATATATCTATTATATTGATGTCCATGCTCTCAGTGCCTAACAGAGTACCTGACAAATTATACCCTTCATATGTATTGATTGAATTAATGAGTGAATGAAAGATGCCAACATTATTTTTTCATTTCAACAGCCCTTGATCCAGAGTCTTGCATACAGCACATGCTTAATAGGTATTTACCAGATATATTTCAAAACATAATTTTAAAATGGATTATAATCGTATTTTCTTGTTTGGGGCCAATACAAATTTTAGGAAGCAGCATGATTTGAGTTATCTATATGCAAGAGCCCTAAAGTTTATAGTTTCTAATCATAAAACTGTTGCATCGAGGGACTTACCCACCCCATTCTTTTTCTGTGCCATTCCCATTTCAGCATAAGCATGGCTGAAGCAAACGTCAAGGACATTTTAAACAAATGTTTTCAGCAAATGTTATCCTTTCTTACATGCAAATCATGCCATTCTTAGCTCCTGCAGTGAGAAATACTCACGTACACGCACATCAATGCCCACAACCCAAACAAATTCTACTCCTTCTAGGGTCTTCCCACCTTGATGTCCATCCTCAGCATGGCCAGGTGGACATCAGGGCTCAGCTTCCAGCAGTTTGCTGTTTGGGAAACCCAGGGAATGTCAATGCTATTGAGCCACTCCGCTCAAACACTCCTGGTGTGAACTAGGCAAAGCTCTGGTTACTAGGCAACCGCTACAAAAGCAGAAGGATTTCCAAAATAGAGAGAGACTGGGAGTACACTTGAATCAAGTACAATTGCTCTTGTTAATTTGCAACTGGTTGGATTGCAGCCTTACCTTGGTTAGATGGTATACTTCTTACTTACTGGACAAAATATTACTATCTGGGTCATTCAATTTCTAACTAACCTATGGGTTTGTTTTTTTGTTTTGATTTTTTGTTGTTGTTGTTGTTGTTGTTGTTTTGTTTTTTTCTCTTTCCAGAGTCCCAGCGGAGAAAGAAAGAAGCACATTTCAATGCTGGGGTTCCTAACAAATGAGTATTCAATAAATATTTATTGAATGAATTAATACGAGGGCACAAGAGTTTGTTTCTTCATCCTGAGGGCATATGGCTTCTGGAGGTGTTGGAAACCATGGTTATACATCTATGTGGCAGGCTTAAAACAAGTGCACACATTCTTTGGTACTTCCATATCTTTCCATGATAAAGCTCGTATAGGGCTTGGTAACTTGCTTCTAACAGATGTTGTTGTTGTTAGCTGTCATTCAGTTGAGTCCAACTCACAGCAACCCTATGAACAGCAGAATGAAACACTCCCCAACTCTGTGCCATGCCCGGCACCATGTCAGTGCATCTCTGCTACTCACAGGGTTTTAGATGGCTGATTGTTTCAGGGTTGTTTGGGGAGTGGATTGTCCTGTCTTTCTTGCATTTTTGTGGTGCTGGGGATCGAATCCAGCGCCTCAGAGAGTGCAGAACAGCACTCTGCCAACTGAGCTCAACCCCAGCCCGGCTAACAGATATAAGATGGTACAACTGATAGTGTGTATCTAGGCCATCAAGGACCTCACCACTTTCCTGCCCCTGATCCCTCGCTGTTTCTTTCCCACACCCATCCTGGGGGAAGCCAGGCGCCATGTTATGAGCACCCCAGACTGTCTGCGGAGAGTTCCACTTGGTGAGGAACAGAGGCCTCCCGCCAACCACCATGTGAGGGTGTCACCTTCAAACTGTTCCTCCAACCTGAGGGAAGCCTTCAGATGAGAGAAGCCTCTGCCAACATCTGACTATAGTCACACGGGAGATCCCAAGCCAGAACCACCCAGTGAGGCCACTCCCCAATTCCTGACCCACAGAAAGAAGGAAATACAAGTTAAACACTTGTAATTTGTAATGCTTTGGGGTGCTTCCTTACACAGCAATGGATAATGCAGTCTTCCTTTACCTTTCCTGAGATGACAGCTTGTTAGCATATGTGATTTGTGAACTCTCTGAGGGCAAGGGTTCTGTCTTATTCACTCCTGCATCCCCAACATTTGGTATCCTGGGTGCACTCAATTAACAACTGGAATAACTCACAGAAACAATACAATTCCTTGATAAGTAGTGTTGTTTTAACAAAGAACCATTGTTGTTTGTTGTTAGGTGCTGTTGAGCCAGGTCCAACTCATAGTGACTCTATGTACAACAGAACAAAACTCTCCCCAACACTGTGCCAGGCACACAACCTTTTTTATGTGTAGGCCCATTGTTGCAGCCACTGTGTCAATCCATCTAGTTGTTGTTGTTGTTGTTGTTGTTAGGTGCTGTCGAGTCGGTATCCGACTCATAGCAACCCTCATAGGGTTTTCAATGGCTGACTGTTTCGGGATTGCCTTGGGAGTGGATTGTCAGGTCCTTCTCCCATTTTTGTGGTGCTGGGAATTGAACTTGGAACCTCAGAGACTGCAGAGCAGCACTCTACCAACTGAGCTAAATCCCAGCCCCGCCATCTAGTTGAGGGTCTTCCTTTTTTTTATTTACCTGCCACTCCCCAAAACATGATGTCCTTCTCCAGGGAATGGTCCCTCCTTACAACATGTCCAAAATACGTAAGACACAGTCTAGCCATCCTAAGAACCATTAGACAGCATAATTATCAAAAACAGAACTATTAGAAATTATGGCAAAGATCTATTAGAATTCACATAATCCTCCTCCCTTAGAGGTAAGAAGAAGCTACAGCTAAAATCAGCTGAAGGCCTTGATGCATTCAAGGCCATGACAATTAACAAAGGGCACACCTTGAGCCGTGTCTGCTTCTCCTGGGAAGGCAAATGTGTTACAAGACCACATGGGCACCAAGGCCCAGGGATCCGCGGGAAGTTCTCCTGAGGCAGCTGTATCAAAGGAACTCAGCTAGGCAGAGGCTAGGTGGGCAAGCTCACATTTCAGCACTTTCAGGTTTGAGCTGCTGTGACTGGAAGACTTCTGCCCTTCCTCTGCCCCTGGCCTGTGCCCCTGGAAGGCAGGGGAGGAGCACATCGTCCTGCCCTCTGCTGGCCCAAAGAGAAAGGTGTGGTGTCAGCATTTTCCACACTCATGTCCACACTCTCCCTCTCTCCACTACGCATCTTACCAGAGGGTCTGTTCAAGGGCAGGCTAAGTACATGAAGGTGAAGCACGTCAGCTAACCTGTCTTCCTCTCTGACAACGAGGGTAATGGAGCTGGGAGGCAGGACTTACCCTCCATGGCATCCGGGGCAGTGGAAGGCTGCCCATGTTCCACTGCAAAGCACACTTGTGCCCTCCTTTCTTTTTAACTACTCGATTTCGGAGTTGATACTCAGGACCCTGCTCCATGCTCTGAGGTACCCGGGGAAAGTAGGATGCAGCCCGGCACCTCTGTCACTTACCACCCTTCCTGAAGAAGAAACATTTTAAATGTGTTGGATTGCCCAAAGGAGGCAGGCTACTTAGGCATGGGGGAATACAGAGGCAGACTGCATGGTGGAAAAGCAAGACCATGCAAAACCAGCTAGGACCAACATGGCGGACAAGGATGACAGCTAATTGTCCTTTGCTTCATTATAATGGCATTTCCATATCACCAGCCTTGCAGAAACAGCTGTTCCTTCATGCATCCGAAGCCATGACACAGCCCCTAAACCCACTGTTGTGTTGTTGTTGTTGTTAGGTGCTATTGAGTCAAGTCTGACTCATAGCAACTCTATGTACAGCAGATCAAAACACTCCCTGAATGTGCCAGGCACACAATCTTATTTATGTTTAAGTCCATTGTGGCAGACACTGTGTCAATCTATCTAGTGGAGGGTGTTCCTTTTTTTCATTGACCTGCCACTCTCCCAGACATGATGTCCTTCTCCAGGGATTGGACCTTCCTGCCCAAATGTCCAAAATACATAAGAGGCAGCCTACAGCATCTGGTATTCCCAGGTGGTCTCCCATCCAAATACTAACCAGGCCCGACCCTGCTTAGCTTCTGAGATCTGATGGGATGGGGTGCCACAGTGGTACGGCTGCAGGCCCCTAAACCCATAGGAGAACAGAAAAGAGGAGCAAACCCTATCCCAGGAAAATCCCTACCCATTCCTGAAATTCCCTGCCTTTCCCCATTTTACCTCATACATAATCCCCCTCCCTCTATTAAAGATCGCCCATGAGGTGAGCAACCCAAAATCCCAGGTGATACTTCCCTTCCTCCCTCTCCCTCTCTCTCTCTCTCTCTCTCTCTCTCTCCCGCCCCTCTCTCTTTCTCTCTCTCTCTCTCTCTCTCTCTCCCGCCCCTCTCTCTCTCTCTCTCTCTCTCTCTCTCTCTTTCTCTGTCTCTCTCTCTCTCTGCCTGCGACCCTCTTGAGTGCATGCTTTTTACTCTGCAATAAAACTTCCTCCCATTCCTTACTTCGGCTCATCTCTGAATTCTTTCTCCGAATGTGACTCGGACCTAAAAAACCTGAGCGGATGTCTCACTGCCCTTTTCCTGAAACCTCACCAGATTTAACCACCAGCAACACAAGGAGATCTCAGTTAAAAACGGCAACGTAAATGTCCCAGACCGAGATCACATTATTGTCTTCTTTCCACCTATTGTTTCTGAGTCTCCTGGGGCCACACTAAAACGGTTCCTAGCAGCCCTGTGGACCCCACATTGCTATCGCCACTCCTTTCATCCACTCATAGAAAGCTTACTGGGCCTCCACTAGGTGCTAGATGCTGTCCCAGGTTCTTTACCTAGGGTATTTAGTTTAACCCAATACAAACCCAACAGAATGAGAAAAATGAAATTCAGAGAATCTGAATTATTTAAAAGCTGTCTGAGAGCGAGCGGCTGTCCAACCCCAAACCCAGCTTTTTCCAGCTGTCCCTGCTGCCCCTGCCAAAACGAGCTCTTTAATACTTGAAGATAATCTCTGTGTTTCCACCACGATACTGGATCCCAAAGTTTTCACCACCCATGTTTTCTCACGTGTCAACCAGGGTTCCAATATTTCAAAAGACTTTATGCCTGGCTGCACTTACGGAGAAATAATATTCCCCTGCTTGCTGCAAGACATTTAAAATTTCCAGCCCAGGTCTGTGCTCAGCGTGGGGCAATCCAATTTATCATAGAATCCATAATGATCCCACAATAAACAGTTGACATCTTACCTAGTCATCTTATGAAATATTGACTAGAGTTCTGTTATCCATAACTCAGGTTTTACCCTGAGAAATTTCTAAGAGAGCCATTTGATACAATTGCGGTAGTGTTTAAGAGCAGCGATTCTGTTCTGAGGCTGTAAAGAGAACAGTGTTACCTTCCTCTCTTGTTGCCCCATTTTTCTCAGCCCATTCCACATTAACCCAGCAGGGATGAAGCAGAAAACGGGGGTGGGGGGAGGTGTGGAAGAGAGCAGGCTGGAGAGCAGGCTGGAGAGCAGAGAGTGGGAGAGCAGACTGCCTGGAATTCCAGAGGTCCCAAAGCAATAGAGTGACAGACATGGCCCACCAGCCTCCTGCTGTTGGACAACACTGCCATCTGCCGGCCTAAATTGTAAATTATCGACGCGATACTGGTTGTCAATCAACAGATGAGCCACCAAAGATGCAATCCTGTGCACCAATGAAGTTCTTAAATATTGCCTCCAAGATACCCATGGGCTTATTTAAATTAAAATTCAAGATATTCTTATTTCAAGGTCCTGCCTTGTAAAGCATACCATGAAGACCCAGGACAATCAGAGAAACTTCCTCAATACTCTTTAGGTGCCATCGAGTCGAGTCCGACTCATAGCGACCCTATGTACAGCAGATCGAAACACTTGCCGATTCTGTGCCAGGCAAACCATCTTACTTATGTTTAAGCCCATTGTTGCAGACACTGTGTTAATCCATCTGGTGGAGGGTTTTCCTCTTTTCCGTTGACCTGCCACTCTCCCAAACATGATGTCCTTCTCCAGGGATTGTTCTCTCCTGACTACATGTCCAAAATATGTAAGACGCAGTTTGGCCATTTTTGCTCAATACTCTACCTACCCCCATATTTGTTCCTTTCTGATCTAGTTTTCCCCCAGCAGCCAGAATCTCCAATTACTTTTCATTTTACTTGGAACAAACCCGAACATGTTCATCTGGGCCAAAGGATCCCCACCTGGTAGCCCACAAGTCCAATTTGTAGCCATGACAACTTTGTACATGATGTCCAGAACTGTGTTGTCAATGGCTGTAGGTGGACCACTTCCTATGTTCTCTGGCTTCTAGTACCTTCTATCTACCCCAAATAAACACAGGCAAACTCTTCACGTATTGGTTTCCTCACACGGCCCCTGAAGCCAGTAAAGTTCCCTTAGAAATTCACGTCCACCCCCAACCTCAGAATGTGACCTTATTTGGGAACAGAATCTCTGCAGATGTGTTTCATTAAGAGGTCACCCAGGATTACAGAGGGCCCTAAATCCAAATGACTGGTGGCCTTATAAGAACAGACACAGAGACAAAGACACTGGAGGGAGAAGGTCATGTGAACATGGAGGCAGAGCCTGGAGTAATGCGGCCACAAGCCAAGGAACGCCAAGGGTGGCCAGCGGCCATGAGAAACTCGGAAAGTTCTCCCTCAGGGCCCCAGAAGGACCAAGGTGACACCTTGATTTCAGACTTCTGGCCTCCAGAGCTGTAAGAGAATAAATTTCTGCTTTAGGCCACCCAGTTTGCAGTCATTTGTTATGGGAGCCTTCAGAAACTAAAATATTTTTGTTTTATACAGCTTACTACCAAAATTTAAGATTCAAAGACCTTTTATTGTGTGTTTATCACAGTATTCACTACAGCATCAAAGCCTAGGACCAAGACTGGGATCCAGGGGACAGATCAACATTTTTCTCTCGCATTAATCAGTTATTCAATTGACGAGATGGATCTGTATTTTTTTAAAGCTTCTTACTCTTATTTATTAATTCAACAGATGTCTGATACAAATCCACTACACACCAGGCACTGCTCTGAGCTCTGGCTACAACAAAAGGTAAAACATAAAACTTCCTGCCCTTGGATCATTTACATCCTGATGGAGAAGAAAGAAACACAATTAAGATTTAGAAGCTTTTTAAAATATAGTATGGTAAACAGTAAAACTGCCAAGAGAACCAACAGATCTGTCCTAGAAGAAGTACAACCAGAGTGCTCCTTGGAAGCAAGAATGGCCAGACTGTGTTTTACATATTTCGGACATGTAGCCAGGAGAGATCAATCCCTAGAGAAAGACATCATGTTTGGGAGAGTGGCAGGTCAACAAAAAAAGAGGAAAACCCTCCACTAGATGGATTGACACAGTGTCTGCAACAATGGGCTTAAACATAAATAAGATCGTGTGCCTGGCACAGAATTGGGAAATGTTTCGATCTGCTGTACATAGGGTCGCTGTGAGTCAGACTCAACTTGATGGCACCTAACAACAACAGCAGTCATGAGGGGCCAATTCCTGGAGAAAGACATCATGTTTGGGAGAGTAGCAGGTCAACAACAACAAAAAAGAGGAAAACCCTCCACCAGATGGATTGACACAGTGTCTGCAACAATGGGCTTAAACATAAATAAGGTCGTGTGCCTGGCACAGAATTGGAAAGTGTTTCGATCTGCTGTACATAGGGTCGCTATGCACCTAACAACAACAACAAACAGTAAAAAGCACTAACAGGAAAAATAAAGCAGGTAGGACAACAAATGGCGTGGAGAGAGGTTTTGATTTTAGACAGGATGGCTAGGAGCAGCCCCGCCAAGGGAGTAACAGGGTGATGTCAGAATAAAGATCTGAAGGAATGGGGTGGCAAGTCACACAGTATTTGGAGAGGATCATTCCAGGTAGAAAGAACAGCAGATAGCAATGCTCTCAAGTGGGACCGAGTCTGAGGGGCTGAGGAACAGAAAGGATACCAAGTGGCTGGAGGGAGTGGCCAAAAAATAATTATTAAGAGATGAGGACAGAAGCAAACAAGGGCAGATATTGTATCCAGTTAAGACTCTGGATTTTACTCTGAGTTAGATGGGAAATCGCTGCAGCCTTTGTAGGGGAAAAAAAAATGCTGAAAAGGAAGAGCAGAATGGCACTACCAAATATCACAAAAACATATGACAAAGCCTTTATCATTAAAATAGTATATTACTGGCACATGATACATGGGCCAGCGGAATAGAATGGAAAACCCAGAAGCAGACCCAAGTACCTAGGGAAGCTGCTGTTATTGTTGTTGTGAGGGGCCAGTAAGTGAGGTCTGACTCATAGCAACCCTATGTACAACAGAACGAAACACAGCCCAACTCTGTGTCATGCACATGATCTTTTTTATGTTTAAACCCATTATGGCGACACAGTGTCAATCCATCTGGTGGAAGATTTTCCTTTTTTCGTTGACCTGCTACTCTCCTAAACATGATGTCCTTCTCCAGGGAATGGTCCCTCCTGACTACATGTCCAAAATACATAAGATGCAGTCTAGCCATCCTTGCTTCCAAGGAGCACTCTGGTTGCACTTCTTCTAGGACAGACCTGTTGGTTCTTTTGGCAGTCCATGGTATATTCAATATTCCTCTCCAGCACTATAATTAAAAATCCTCAATTCTTCTCCTGTCTCCCTTATTTGTTACCCAGCTTTTACAAGTATACAATACAACAGAAAACACCATGGCATGAATCAGGTGCACACTCATCTTCAATGTGATATCTTTATTTTTGAACATCTTAAAGAGGCCTTTTGCAACAGCTTTTCCCAATGCAATGTGTTTTTTGATTTCTTGGCTGTTGCTTCAAAAGGTGCTTATTGTAGAACCAAGCACAGCAAAATCTTGAACAACCTCAATCTTTTTTCCATATATCATGAAGTTGCTTTCTAACCCAGTTGTAAGGATTTTTGTTTTCTTGATGTTGAGGTATAATCCAAAGACTACAAGAGCCAAGGTATGACCTTGAGTATATCCCATGAGTTCAGAGACCATCTCAAGAACAGATTTGATGTATTAGACACAGATTAGTTGTGGCATGACATCAAAGATATCATTATGAGGAAAGCAAAAGTTATTAAAAAGATAGAAAAAAAGAAAGGACCAAATTACATGTCAAAAGAGACTCTGAAACTTGCCCTTGAACACTGAACAGCTAAAGTAAAAGGAAGACATGAGAAAGTTAAAAAACTAACCAGAAAATTTCAAAGGGCAGCTCGTGCAGACAAAATCAAATACTAAAATGACATCTACAAAGAGCTGGAGATAGAAAACCAAAGGGGAAGAACATGTTCTGTTTTTCTCAAGCTTCAGGAATTGCAGAAAAAAATACAAAGCCCCAAGTGTTAATAGTGAAGGATTCTACAGGGAAAGTATTAAAAGACACAAGAAACATCAAAAAAGATGGAAATAATAAATAAAGTCATTACACCAAAAAGAACTGGTGAATGACCAACCATTTCAAGAGGCTGCATATGATCAGGAACCAATGGTACTGAAGGATGAAGTGGAAGCTGGCTTGAAGGAAATGATGAAACTCAAGGCTCCAGGAAGTGATAGAATACCAATAGAGATGTTTCAACAAACAGATGCAGCATTGGAGATATTCACCTGTTCTTGCCAAGAGATTTGGAAAAGAGCTACGGGGCCGGCAAACTGATTAGAAGAAATCCGTATTTGTATGGAAAGAGGATCCAACCAAAGACAACAGAATAGTACATTTGAAAAGCTTCTCCTGTCTCAAGTGTGGCACAGAAGTTGCCCAGGACAGCTCTGCTTCCTTAGGAAGATCCATGTCATGAAGGGCAGTCTCTCCCACTCTGCTCCCCTGCTCCCAGGATGGAAGGGTTTCAGTGCCAAGTCTCAAAAGTGACTTAGTCTTACCTCTTATTTTGTGGTGGTGGTGGAGGTGGTGGAGGTGGTGGTGGTGGTGGTGGTGGTGGTGGTGGTGGTGCTGCTGCTGCTGCTGCTGCTGCTGCTGCTGCTCCTCCTCCTCCTCCTCCTCCTCCTTCTTCTTTTTGGTGGTACTGTTAGGTGGGCTGGGGTTCAGCTCAGTTGGTAGAGCACTGCTTGGCACTCTCTGAAGACCCAGATTCAATCCCTAGCACCAAAAAATGGAACAAGGACATGGCAATCCACTCCAGAAATCATCAGCCACTGAAAACCCTATGAGGGTCTCTATGAGTCAGACCCAACTCAATGGCACCTAACAACAACAACTGCTAGGTAGCTGGCTTAGGCACTAGCAAGCAATATGGGGGGAAAGGGGCGGGAAAACGGCTCCTGCCAACCCGCCATGATGAAGAAGCCATGTGTGTCTCTGAGAACACTGAAGAACATTTTGAAATGGGTCCCATGGCTTACCCAAGCCCTCAAGCCATTTACAAAACAAAGGCCCTAGGCCCACGTCACACTAGGCTCCCAGAGCTGGGCACCCAGGGCTGACGTCACACTGGGCATTCCCTAATGTGAATAAGCTTGGTGAAACATGTGCCCACTCTCTTTTTCTGCTCCTCTCTCACCCTCTCCATGCCTCGCTCTTCTCGTCTGTGCAGTGACCACGTACACACCTCTCCTCTCTCAGTTCCGCCATCTTGTCTGCCTATCCAACACACCTGCGTGACTCTCCTGTTCTCTGGCTTCTTTACCTTCCTCTGGGAAACAGAGACAGGAAACGCAGGTTTTCCTTTGCAGAGCTACCTAAGCTTCTTCAGGTGCCTCAGTTTTCCCTGTAATCATTCCTTAAAGGTATACTATCCTTAATAAACCCATAATTTCTGTATGCAGTATAAATTCTTTTATATGCAGAATACAAGGACCCAGGTTTTGCTGCCAAGCTCCTGGACCTGTGCGCTGGACCCGCCTACTTGTACTCCCCATGTCTCCCTGATAATAGTATTAGGGCCTCACACGCTCTACCACTGACCTGCAGCCCCAGCCCACTCTTTACATTTTATTTTTGAGACAGCATCTTGCAAAGTTACACAGGCTGCCTCTAGCTTCAATCCTTCAATCTTTCTGTCTCAGCTTGCCGAGTCTCTGGGATTCCCATGTGCACCACTGCGCCCCGCTTTCCTCTTAGCCCTTCTGCAGCCAGCAGTCAGGAGCCACAAGAAACTTCCCCAAGCTGGGACTTGTCCCTCTTCCTCCCTCGTTTGCCATCTGTGTCCTCATCCTTATGTAATTTCTGCTACCTAAAAAATAATTATTATTTGTTATTTAACTTCCCTTGTATATCCTTGTGTCCTTTTTCCCCTAAGAGGGTTTGAATAGTTTTCTCTTGCAACAAAATGATACTCAATTTCAAACAATGATTCAACCTCATAGCCTATTGTGGCTGATCTGAGAGCCAGAAAATTTCTCTTTCACTCTTTGAAAAGGAGAGAGAAGAGAACTAACATTTATTAAGGACCTGTTATTGTTGATAGGTGCTGTTGAGTTGAGTCCAACTCATAGTGACCCTCACAGGATTTTCAATGGCTGACTGCTTCGGGATTGCCTCAGGACTGGATTGCCACGTCCTTCTCACCTTTTTGCAGTGCTGGGAATCGAACCCCAGACCTCAGAGACTGCAGTGCAGCACTCTACCAACTGACCTAAATCCCAGCCCAGACTATTTATACATTCTTTTATAATGATAAAACTTAGTTAACAATGAGAACAATGATAACTGTAAAAAAAAAAAGTTCCATAAATGTATGAAGATGTGCGTATGTGTATGTGTGTTGCTGAGGATTTAACCCAGGGCCGTGGACATGCTAGGCAAGCATTCTACCACTGAGCTACACCCCCATCCCCAGCCTTGTTGTTGTTGTTAGGTTCCGTCGAGTCGGTATCCGACTCATAGCCACCCTCTGTACAACAGGGGAAACACTATTATCAGTGATTCTCTGCTGTTCATCGGGTTTTCAATGGCAGATTGATTTTTGGGAGGGGGTTGCCAGGTCCTTCTCCCAAGCCTACAGCTTTTGGTGTTCCCAGGCGGTCTCCCATCCAGGTACTAACCAGGCCCGACACTGCTTAGCTTCTGAGATCTGACGGGATTGGATGCCACAGGGCTACAGCTGCAGGCCATCCCTAGCCTAGGAATATCTTAATTTCCACAGTTATATGCCCCAGAAATAACCAATATTGATAATTGTTTGTTTATCCTTATGGTCATATGCATACATATGAACTGTTTGGCAGAAAAATTTGGAGATACAGATATAATTATGTAAGTAAACTCCTTGTTAAAATGCTGATATACTGTGTGCGTATCAGCAAATTATGCTCTGCAACATGAAAACTGAAGTTATAGGGAAGGAACCCTTTGGAGAGCTTTCCCCAAGTTCTGGAAAGAGATGCACGGTTGTTACACTTAGGCCAGACTTGGGCACCTTCAGAGCTTCGTCTTACTGTGTGGTGCTGGCAGGGGTTCCTCCTTATGGAAAGCAAGAACATAGACATTTTCCACTCCCCATTGTCTAAGGTGTCCAAGCCATCAAAGCGATCGAATCTCTTTTTGCACGTTGTTCTGATGGGCTCAGAGATCCCCACATTTTAATCAGGAAGCACAGTGAGGCAACCACAGTGATTTAAAAGGGATCCATTGCTTACTCACGTTTGAAAGGACATTAGAATCACGGCACATGGCCTCCATTAAAACCCTCTTTCTTTTCCCTGTCTCCTCACCCCTGCACCTGGGGGCACAACCTCATCTTGACTTCTGGCCAATCCTCTTCTATCCCTTTCTCCTCACTCTTCCTTCACTCTGAACTTTGTAGTCACAAGGTTCTGCGACAAATTCAAGAGACGGACACCCAAGAATGTTCACGAGCTAATGGTCAAGAGCTACTAAGGCTCTTCCTTAGCCTCCTTATATCTCAACTTTATTTTTTAGTAACAATTACAGAAAAGAAAAGGAACGTATAAACTTTTTAAACCTGGTCATCGTTTCTTTAATCTCTTTTTCTTACTATATACCATATAATTATAACAATCAAAGGCATGATCAGGGCAGGCCAGACTCTGCGGACATTCCCTCCAAATCACAAGAGATAATCGATAAGTGGCCTTCCAGGAACCATGACATTAGCTAGTGTTCTCAGAAACTCGTTTTACTGCATGCACCAGTAAACCTTCGCAATGTCAAACAAAGGACACAGTGACCAGGTGGGCATTTATGCCTCTCCCTCTAGTAAGGCGGGCATCTTGGCCTTTCCAGGCAGCCCTGCCTCTCCTGATGGCTTCTCCAAGACTGTGCCTGTCTTACATTGTCCCTCTGCTTATGAGAGATCGTACCTGTCATTAGCAATCAGCCCTCCTGAGAGCCAAACAGGGTGATGGGAGATAAATTCACTGTAACATATTTGGGGGGTTCAGCATTTAGAGGTAACAAACTTCACTGTGCAGATTAACCGATCTTCTTTCCCTGCAAGAATTTGTCCTTTTGCAGAGGGGAGGGAGTGGATTAAGTGGCGATGGAACTGTTCTCTCTAATGGTTTGGCAAACATTAATAAAGGTCCCATTACGTGTATTGTATATTTTTACATTCAGCTTTCTTTAAAAGTAGTCTGCACCTAAAATTGTTGTTGTTGTTGTTGTTAGGTATCCGACTCATAGCAACCCTCATAGGGTTTTCAATGGCTGACTGTTTCAGGATTGCCTTGGGAGTGGATTGCCAGGCCCTTCTCCCATTTTTGCAGTGCTGGGAATCGAACTCGGGACCTCAGAGACTGCAGCGCAGCGCTCTACCAACTGAGCTAAATCCCAGCCCTGCACCTAAAATTAGAAGTGATTATAATTTGAAACCAACAACATAGTAGGTGAAGTTCATTCTAAAAAGCAAGAGTTCTCTCATCATCATCTAAGGGGGAGAAAAATAATAATAGAGCAAGGCTCTGAAACCAATGGATTTGGGGCAAATCCTGGCTCTGTTAGTAGTGCGTGACCTTAGGCAAATTTCTTACCTGAGTCTCCTCCTCATCTCTGAAACAGGGACAATACTGTTTCCATAGGTTTGTGCACTTGAATAGTATGCTTCTAAAATCTGTTTCCTCCCAATGGCAGTACCTCCTAGAGAGCCCACCTCAGTTCTCACAGGGTGCCCCTCGTCTGAAGTCACCTTTCGGCAAGAAGGCAGTCTCCAGGTGCAAGGGGGTGGCACAGGGGAGCTGCCTTGCAGCTGCTTAGCGTGGATACCCCCGTCCGCCTGCCGGGGGCGTTCTTGTGTAGCGCTCCACTTTGCTGGGCCCCTCCAAAGCCTGGAAGCCAATGTTGCTTCTTCAGCTTTTGCTGGTTGGAGGTGGGACTAGGGGGCAGCTTACTTTTACAGATAAGGAAGATGGGGCCCAGGGAAGTCACAGGGCCAGCTAAGGGCGGAAGGGGGGCTGGAACCAGCCCAGCGATCTTTCGCACACCCCAGGCTGCCCAGTTGTCCATCATCCCATCCACTCTTCCCTCTCACGGTGTCACTGCCAAACCCTGGGGACATCGTCACGCGCCAGCCCAGCGGATCCTCTATAGAAGACGGCAGCACCTACCGAGCTGAGAAACCACCTCCCGAGCCCTGCAGAGTCTGCTCCACAGCAGCCTCCCAGCCCCATCCATCCTTCCAGGTGCCCAAGCCCAAAGCCAGGATCATTCTCAACTGTGCTATTAACGGACTGTGGGTCCTACCTTCAAAATTGCTCACCACGTCCCTTGTGATGGCCGGCCATCACTTTTTGCCTTGGTTACAGCAGTGTTAACTGGTCTCCACTTGTCTACTCAGTCTACTTTGGGCCTGGCAGTTGAAGCGAAGATTTCCAAATGTACCGGAACACGGCACCCCTTGCTTGTGCCCTCCAGTGCCTGGGCACCACGGCCAACATCCTCAGGTGGCCTGCGCCTCCCTCCCTCCCCTCTGCGGCAGCACCACGGGCCGCCTCGCTCATTCCACCTGAACTTTCCCACAGCACTTGGCTTCTTCCCCTGCAGCATATAAATGAGTGAGTTACGATGTCAAGGCCCTGGGAACACAGCAGTGCAGGGACAGACAGATCCTGCTCTTAGGGAATTGATGACATGGCACAGGAGACAGGTGTTAGAACCATACGATCATTTTGTTAATTCCACCTGTGACAGGTTAGCAAGGAGCCCACCAGAAGCTGGGAGCAGGACGAGAGCGCACCCACTGAGCTGAGCATGCCCTGGGCCTCCACTTCTGCCAGGCAAACTGATGCAACTGCACTGCTTCCTCCAGGCAAGGCTGGGGGCTCAGGAAAGGAGAAGGGATAAGCTGTTGGTAGGTGCCCTCAAGTCAAACTCTTAGCAAGCCTCCCAGGGTCTTCAATGGCTGATTGTTTTGGGATTGTTTTCAGGAGTGGATTGCCACTTCCTTCTCCCACTTTTGCAGTGCTGGAGGTCGAACCAGGGTCTCTGACAGTGCAGAGCAGCGCTCTACCAACTGGTCTAAACCCCTGCATATCCAAAAGTCTCAAGACCCTCACAGGACTGAGCATCAAAGACACAGGAAAGGATTGCTTTGTGTACCTTAAAATACTAAGCATAACCTGGACTCACGCACATGCCGTCAGGTTCTCCCTGGGGTTTCTCTTTCCCTGCGTTGTGGGTGGAAGCGAGAGGTGGCAGTGGCGGTGGTGAGGCTATGGCTAGAGAACAGAGCATCACACACAGGATAGAAGGATGGGCTTACTCACAAAGGAAGGGAAAGGAATGGAGGATTAGGGAGAGGGGAAAGGGGACTTGGAGAAGGGAAGCACTCATTGGCTGTCTCTGCCGCTGGGGCAGAGGCTCCCGGTGTCATTGCTCTTCCAGGTCAAAGCTTTCGCCACTTCAGGGACCCTGAGGTTGACTCCCGGAGTCTTACCTCGCAAAGCTGTAGGTCCACGTAGGATATGCGGTGTTGTAGAGGTTGGGGTCGGAGAGAGGTGGCAGGCGGGTTGAAGTATGATGAAGGCAGGTCGGAGGAAGGCTGTAGTAAAGGGGCCTTAGGCCCTTGAGGAACTGTAAGGGCCCAGTGACCTTATCTTTGAGGGTGTTCACAATGGCTGCTGATCTGAGCTCTGGAGTTTATATGGCCTGATAGCCAGCCAATCAGGGGAACAGGATTGGACACCAATGGGGCACCAGGGGGGCTTTAGATGCTACCATGCCTTGGGTGCCATCTTGGCCCACTCGATGGGGGGGGGGGGGAGAGTGAGATACCCGGATGTATGGCAAAGGTGACCCATTGCTATCTTGCCCCACAGGATTCCAAGTGGGCTAGATGAGCTCCTGGGACTGGCCATGTTTGGGGTATTCTCTATCCTCCTGGGAATCCCAACAACATGCTTTACAGATACACAACAACTATTAACTTTCAGGTGTGAAAATCTGACAACCTGGCATGCTGTCTGCTCCGGAAGGTGCTGTAACCGAGGAATACAATTTCCACAGCAGGTGCAAGTCTCATGTAACCCTAATGTCTACACTTTTATTTTACAGGAGGGGAAGTTACGGCTGGAGTAACATTAAGGAGACTCTAAGGCTACAGTGCCTATAGCACTATGGCAACTAATCCCGTCAGATCTTGGAAGCCAAGCAGGGTCAGGCCTGGTTAGTACTTGGATGGGAGACCACCTGGGAACACCGGGTGCTGTTGGTTTGGGAGATGGACCCGGCAACCCACTCCCAAAAATCAATCCGCCATTGCAAACCCTATGAACAGCAGAGAAGCACTGGTGATAATGTTTCACCTGTTGTATACAGGGTTGCTATGAGTTGGATACCGACTCGACAGCACCTAACAACAAGGTTACAGTGGGCCTGCAGCCATACCACTGTGGCGTTTGATCCCATCAGATCTTGGAAGCTAAGTCAGACCTTGGAAGCTAAGCAGGGTCAGGTCTGTGTAATACTTGGAGACCACCTGGGAACACCAGGTGCTGTAGGATTGGGAGGACCTGGCAATCCACTCCCCGCAAAAAAAACAATCAGCCATTGAAAACCCCATGACTAGCAGAGAAGCACTAATAGTTTTGCCTGTTGTACATAAGGTTGTTATGACTCAGACACCAACTCCAGGGCACCACCACCGTCACAGTGCTAGGTGCTGGGTGGACACAGCCCATTTGATTTACAAAAGCCATACTACTACTCCTATATTGCAGAATATAGTCTTTAGCAATTTTCTTTTTAATCAGTACTTGAAAATTCCTGGCATTTTGTGTCAATAGAAAACAGACCAGACCCTGGAGCATATGCCATTTGCTTTCACTCAGCCCAGTACACCCTCTACATCCACCCAGGAAACCAGTTCGCCTTGCCTACCTTTAACCACCCCTAGAACACAGGATATGTGGGCTCCAAACAGGTCCTTACCCAGTACTGGTGGGCCTAAAGGTTGCTTGTGAACACGCTCGCTGCAGCAATGAATCACATACTGGAGCTTGACATTGAAAACACGTGGGCGAGAGGGTCACTTGGTGACAGAGCACCAGCCCAGCATGTCTAAGACCCTGGGATGGATCCTGTGCACCAAAAAATAAAAAGTTACTGGTTTTAATTTCAAATGCACAGGTAATTTCCTGCCCATTCTGGAAACTACTAAGATTTTAACAGTTATAGGATTTCTAAAGGGTTAAGATTGTGCAATATTCTTTAGCACCCTAATTACCTAAGCAGTCAGAGCTAGTGCACTGACTAGAATAAAAAACAGTATGTTAAAGGAGTATCTTCCTGAGACAGACTATAGTTTAAATCATGATGGTCAGAATAATACCAACACTGGGCACTTCTAATATGTACTGGGCATCATGAGCATTAACTACCACATTAATTCTGGTGGGTAGTCCACATTTTACAAGCAAAAACAGGTGACCTAACCAAAATCACACTGAGTTAATGGAGGCCCCGGAATGCACTCAAGCCCACTAAAACCTGTTTTAACTATTTATATTACTGCTTTTGCAGACAGTATGGATGAGCCATACATTTGTGTGACATGGGATCAATGTGAGAGATCATCTATTTCAACTCCCTCACTTTACTTATGTGAAAAAAACGAGTTCCAAAGAAGTGATAAGGCTTGGGTCTCAAGATTCTTAATCTACAGATCTTTCCATTACATCATCTATGAGCGTATCTTATCTGAAAGAATTCAAAATATGTTTTGTAAAAGACTCTAAGAATTTCTAGAATGGCAGTCAAATGGAACCAGCATGGCATTTTGATGCCAAAAGCCTAGATTTGAGCACAAGTGCCCATTAGCCTCATGACAAATCTAAAATACTTAGTGCAATCTAGAAATAGCCCAGAGTGCTTTTTAATCCTGGCCTTTATCAAGTGAAGGAACAGCAGTTGAAAAGTGCCGCTCATCATGTTGAAGGCTGCAGAAGTGGGCGCTGGGGAAATATAACCAGGGGTAGCGTTGGGAGAAGAGAAGATCAACGGCTTACTCGGTTACTGTGAAGAAAGCAGCACAAGGGCCAGAAATAGGATGAACGGAGATACACTAACCAGAGAGGCGTTTTAGAAAAATACAAGGCGGGTAAAAAGGGGCCAGTTTGGAGTGCTAAGACTTACCTGGGGCAGAGCGGACCCACTCTCCCTCCAGTAGGTAGGGATGACCCTGCTAACTAATCCTGGCCCCCTTTCTTGATAATTCCACACTCAGCCCCAGAATCCTTCATTCTGAGGACACTCGATATGGTGGGTAGGAAGCTGCCAACTTGTTCTCTGGCCTATCTGAACGGCACGTTAGGCCTGAGCTTGAACCGTCTCCTGGCAGTAGAGGCAGCTCCCTTTGTACGGGGTGGCACTGTGCTTCCATTCCTCCAGGTTCTCAAACAGCTTTTGTAAGGGAGGGAGGGAGGGAAAGGCAAATTCTGTGGAAGGACAGTAAAGATTCTGGCCTCTAAGGGCCAGATGGTCTCCAGCACAATGCAAATCTGCTAGAGTGAGAAAGTAGCCATAAATAGCATATAAACAAATGAGACTCTGTTCAATAAAATTTTATTTATGAACAATGAAATTTGAATTTCATATACTTTTCTCATGCTACAAAATACTTTTTTTCCAACTTTTTAAAATACCATTTGTAACTCTTTTCCTTTCAACCTTTTCAAAACCATTCTTAGCTCACAGGCTGTATAGAAACAGATGGCAACGGACTGGCCCACAGACAGATTTGCTAACTCCTGGGCTACAGTTAAGAGATTTTTTTCCCTCACTTATTCTTCAGCATGCAAAATGTGAATGTTACCTGAACAGGCCCCAGCAGTATAACTGCATTCACTCACTCCACTCAAGCACTCACTTGGCACCTATTCAGATTTGAGCACTGGGCAAGATCCTTCCCTGGGACGCTGAAGGAAAATCAAGATATGGCTCTTTCAAGTTCTCCTATGATCTCCTCAGCATCCAGATGCTCAACTTCTCTGAGTATCAGAAAAGACACACAAAAGTGCTGTTAACTACCAGCAGTGTTGTATGAGAGACTCTTGGGGCTGCTGTAATAGATCGCCACAGCGAGGTGGCTTCTGACAACAGAAGTTCATCGTTTTCACCATCCTAGAAGATACAATCCAAAGCCATTCAGCAGGGTCGGTGCCTTCTGGAGGATCTCAGGGAGACTCTGCTCCACAACTCTCTCCTAGCTTCTTGGGCCAAGCAACGTTTAGAGGCCCTTGGCTTATTGAAAGAATGCTTGCCTCTGCATCCATTCTGTGTCTGTTTCCTCTTCTTTTCTCTTATAAAGACTTGTCACTGCATTTAGGGGGCCCACCTTAATCCAAGATGGGATCTCCAGTTTCTTACTTTCATCTGTGAATACTCTTTTTCTAAATGAGGTCACATTTACAGGTTCCAGATAGATGTTCTTTGTGGGGGACAGACCATCCAACCTATTATAATACTCTTAGAAAATGCCTAGAAGACACAGCTAATATTATCCAGGAAGCCTTGTGAAGGAGGGAACGCAAGCTGGTTCTTGAAAGATGAGTTGGTACTGGTCAGACAGGCAGAGGGAGAAAGGGGAAGTCAAGTTCAGGTTCCAGCCAGATCACATTTATGAAGTGACGCTGCACGGAACAGTGTATAGAAAGCAAGGAGCTGAGCTTCTCTGGTGTGAAGCGGGAGAGCAGAGAGCAGAAGGCCCAAGAAGTCAGCAGGGATTTGGCCAGGAAGAGCTGTGTGTGCCATGGCCTGGCACTACGAATCCAGAAGGTCTTGAGAGAGGTCGAGGGGGCTCCCCTTCATGGTTACCATTTTAACTGTACCAGACCTCAGATACGCTTGTCATTAACCACTGGTGTTATGAGTGGGTCAGACAAACTTTAAGCAGCTTCTCCCAACCATGGGACTAAGATTTCACAACTGAGGATTTAAACTAAAAACCATTGGTTTTCTATAACTAGTGAGATCCCGGTCTTCGATCTCCTCCTGGGAGGTCCTTCTTTCGCTCACTGTGCTCCAGTGTCAATGGCTGCTTTTCCTTTCCTTGCTTCACGCTGCTGCCCTTTCACTCCTGAAACTGAAAACTGAGCAAGTGTGGTTCTCCTATTACTACATACGTACAAGCACAAATCAGAATAGAAGTCAAGTTAATGACACGATCACTTGTCTTATTATACATAGCAAAGTTTTAAAAGCAATTAAAATTATGTACATAGTCAATGCTGATGAAAATATGACTGAAGAGCTTGAGCTATCCCCTAAAAGGAACAGTTG
This sequence comes from Pedetes capensis, assembly GCA_007922755.1. Taxonomy (NCBI): domain Eukaryota; kingdom Metazoa; phylum Chordata; class Mammalia; order Rodentia; family Pedetidae; genus Pedetes; species Pedetes capensis. The sequence goes on from VMDO01023555.1 coordinate 27,731, forward strand.
TGTAATATATATGTATGCATTCCATAAAAATACACATAGGGAAAAGTTCAGAAGCCTAAAAACAAAACCTCAGTAAACCAAGCCACACTTAGAAAAAGGAAAGCTGATTTTTATTTTATCAACAGCCATTCTTTAAACGGGAACATGCATACGTAATATTCTACGCACACATCACAGTTTTTAACGTTAGTTAATAAAGGTTAAACACACAACATACATCCTTACAAAAAAAGTCAAAATGCAAACTTAAAACTTTAAACAAAAGTCTTACTAATTTAAAAAAAGTTTTGTGTTGGGTACCATTTGTACAACACAGTTAATTTAAACATTTTCATTTTGGCTGCACATGAAAAAAGCGGCAGTAGAAAATAAAGTCATTGAGGGTTTTTAAATAGCAGAATAGGCAGTTTTGCCATGCAGGAGAAGCAATATTAAATATTAGTTTTCAAAAAAAATCCACATTTAAAAATATTTAGTTCAAGTCACAGAATTTTTCAGTAGAGACCCCAATGCAATGCATAATTAGCTGCCTTAGATGGCCTGTTCGAAAGGACAGTGTCCCTTCAGAGTGTAACTTTACTGATTTTGGCACAGAAAAGAAGTCTTAAGAACAAGAACATGATTAAAAAAGTGGGAAGAGGAACAGAGGAAAGAAATAAAAGCAAGAGTAAATGAGATAGTAATTGCAATCACTAAAAAACTGTGCATTCTCAGTCATTGCAGAATACTGTCTTCTGTCTGCAGCAGGTGCTTACTCCAGAACTGTTATTGCAGCATGGATTTGATTTGCTTGGAGGTAGTCTCATCATTCAAATGTTTTGTTGTGTACCTAAAAGGGAAAAAAATGAATCCATTTTAGGGATTAGTAATAGTCTGCACTGGGTTCTACACTTATGATAAGATGAGCAGTGGGTCAGGTAAATCTTCTTTCACTAAATCATGCCTCTTCATTGCATATTTAGCACTGCTCTGGAATGGCATAGCTTACCCTCCCTGCACTCTTCTAACAGAACTGCCAACTGCTGTTTCATCAACTTACAACTACCTTGCTGAAATGGTTGGTTAAACTGTAGCAAATATTTAGCTACCCCTCAGAGGAAAATAACTGTTCTGTCCCAGAGATTGGCAAATTATGGCCTATGTACCAACTCATCGGGCTGGGATTTAGCTCAGTTGGTAGAGCGTTGCGCTGCAGTCTCTGAGGTCCTGAGTTCAATTCCCAGCACCACAAAAATGGGAGAAGGGCCTGGCAACCCACTCCCAAGGCAATCCCAAAACAGTCAGCCATTGAAAACCCTATGAGGGTCGCTATGAGTCAGATACCAACTCGACAACACCTAACAACAACAACCAACTCATCACTTATTTTTGCATTGCCACTAAGCTAAGCATATATATACTTTTTTTTCCACTTTGGATGAGTGAGGAAAAAAATCAAAACAATATTTGGTGCTAACATGAAAATTATTTAAAATTCAAATTTCAGTATTTACATAACCAATGTTGCATAGGAATATATCAAGTTGGTTAGATTATATATTATCCCTGGTTATCTCCTTGCTACAACGGCAGAGTTAAGTAGCTGTGACTGAAGCCATGTGGTGCACAAAACTAAAATACTCTCTGGTCGCTGACGTCTCCACTCTATTCTGTATTAAAACAATCTACCACAGGTATCACATCCCTAACTCATCTTAATTCTCTGAGCACCTGATTTCCTGGCAGGTGTATTTTGCTTAAGTATGCAATTCAAAACTAAGAATCCAAGAAAGTAGCACTCTAAGAGTGATTATTATAAGACTCATCATTATTGTTGCTTAAGTGCCATGGAGTCAGGTCCAACTCATAGTGACCCTATGTGCAACAGAACGAAACACTCCCCAACACTGTGCCCTGTACACAATCTGTTTCAGGGTTAAGCCCATTGTTGTAGTCACTACCTCAATCCATCTAGTTGAGGGTCTTCCTTTCTTTTGCTGACCCATCACTCTCCCAAACATGATGTCCTTCCTTCAGGGATTGGTCCCTCCTGACTACAAGTCCAAAATAGGTGAGATACAGTCTAGCCATCCTGGTTTCCAAGAAGCACTCTGGTTGCTCTTTTTCTAGGACAAGATCTGTTGGTTCATTTGGTAGTTCACAGTATATTCAATATTTGTCTCTAGTACCATAATTCAAAAACGTCAATTCTTCTCCTATCTCCTTTATTCAACATTCAGCTTTCACAAGTGTATCATGCGACTGAAAATACCATGGTATCAATCAGGCACACTTTTGTCTTCAATGTGACATCTTATTCAACACTTTAGAGAGGTTTTTTGCAACAGCTTTTCCCAATACGTCTTTTGATTTTTTGATTGCTGCTTCTGTGGGTGTTGATTGTTCAATCAAGTAAAACAAAATCTTGGACACCCTCAATCTTTTCTCTATTTGTCATGAAGTTGCTTATAGACCCAGTTGGAAGGATGACGGTTTTCTTTATGTTGAGGTGAAATCATACTGAAGACTGTGTTCTTTGATATTCATTAGCAAGTGTCTCAAATCCTCTTCACTTCTGGCAAGTAAAGGTGCATCACCTGTATATTGTAGGTTGTTAATGAATCTTCCTTTTAACCTTATGCCACATAGTCCAGCTTCTCAGATTATCTGCTCAGCACAGATCGAACAGGTACAGTGAACTACAGAAAATGGTAAAAATCTTCTACTTCTTATGTGGCCTTAGTAGTTGGCACGCAAACCTGAGTAACAATTATATTAACCGGACTTCTTTGGAAGTGTATGGATATTATTCTATCACTATAGCACTATACTTTAGGACAGATCTTGAAATGTCCTTTTTGATGATCAATGAAACCCCATTTCTCTTTAAGTTGTCATCCCAAGCATAGTACACCAGGTGATAATCTGATTCAAAATGGCCCATGCCAGTCCATTTTAGCTCAGTCATGCCTAGGATGCCAATGTTTATGTGGTCCCTTTCCTTTTTGGTGATGTCTAATTTTCCTAGATTCATACTACATACATTCCTTGTTTCAATTGTTAACAGGATTTTACAGTTATTTATTCTCATTTAGAATCATACTACATCAGCAAATGGAGGTCCCAGGGGCTTTGCTCTACTCCTGCCACTAACGTTGACTCTACTTTGAGGAGGCAACTCTTTCCCAGTCGTTTTTTGAATGCCTTCCAACCTCGGGGCTCATTTTCTGCCACTATATTTGACAGTGCTTTGCTGCTATTCATAGGGTCTTCAATGGCTATTCGTTTCGGGAGTGGGCTGCCAGGTCCTTCTCCCTAGTTTGTCTTAGTCTGGAAGTTCAGCTGAAACTTGTCTACCATGTATGACCCTGCTGATATCTGGATACCTGTGGCCTAGCTCTCACCATCTCAACAACATGCAGCCCCCCCAGTGTGGCAAACTGATAGAAAAGTGGGGGGATTCATCATTGGATTCCTTTGTTGTTGTTGTTGTTGTTAGGTGCCGTCGAGTAGAGTCCGACTCATAGCGACCCTATGTACAGCAGATCGAAACACTTGCCGATTCTGTGCCAGGCAAACCATCTTATTTATGTTTAAGCCCATTGTTGCAGACACTGTGTTAATCCATCTGGTGGAGGGTTTTCCTCTTTTCCGTTGACCTGCCACTCTTCCAAACA
>VMDO01023556.1:0-31398 GCA_007922755.1 Pedetes capensis
AGAAGGAGAAGGAGAAGGAGGGGGAGGTGGAGGGGGAGGGGAGGGGGAGGCGGAAGGAGAAGGAGAAGAAAGAAGAAGAAAGAAGAAGAAGAAGAAGAAGAACAACAACAACAACAACAACAACAACAAACAACAACAGCAACAACAACAACAACAACAGACCTGCCAGGAGGCAATTCGTGCCACCTGCCAAACCTCACCTCGTGCCTATCGCATCAGAGGGAGGAGAAACCGGTGTGTGGGAGCCCGGCTAGGGAAGGCACCCTGAAGACAGGATTGTTCTGTCAAGAAGAGAAGCTGTTCGTTGGTGATTGCATTACAGTGTAGTCATCAATGCTCATTAGATCCCGGAAGCCTGGATTCTCAGTGTCCACAGCAGACTGCGCGGAGGTAGGAGGCAGCCTCGGGAAGCCACGCTCCGACCAGCAGCGAGCCCTTCGGAGGCCGCTTTCCCCACCCTCTGCCTCGGGCCTGAGAGGTAACTCTCCCTCTGGGCCTCTTATTCCTAGGTGGCCCCCACTCCGTTACCTCCCCTGCTGTCTCCCTCTTATAGATTAGGAATTGTTGTTTGTTGTTGTTGTTAGGTGCCGTTTAGTCGGTATCTGACTCATAGCGACCCTCTGTCCAACAGGGGAAACACTATTATCAGTGCTTCTCTGCTGTTCATAGGGTTTTCAATGGCAGATTGATTCCTGGGAGGGGGTTGCCAGGTCCTTCTCCCAAGCCTACAGCTTCTGGTGTTCCCAGGCGGTCTCCCATCCAGGTACTAACCAGGCCCGACCCTGCTTAGCTTTCGAGACCTGATGGGATCGGATGCCACAGGGTTATGGCTGCAGGCAGGAATTGTTAGGTGCTATCAATTCGGTGTCCAACTCATAGCAACCCCACCTACAACAGGTGAAACGGTATTGTCAGTGCTCCTCTGCTATTCATAGGGTTTTCAACGGCTGATTGTTTTAGGGGAGTAGATTGCGAGAGCCTTCTCCCAAGGCTACAGCACCTGGTGTTCCCAAGCGGCCTCCCATCCAAGTACTAACCAGGCCTGACCCTGCTCAGCTTCCGAGACCTGGCTAGGTTGGATGTCACAATGGTAAGGCTGCGGGTAAGACCAGGAATTTAAAAACCCGAATCGTAATTCATCTTTCCACCGTGACACAAAGGGCCCGGCTGACGGGCAGGAGTGCGGGTACCAATTAGATCTGCAGCTCCGATTCTCTGGCTGGGATTAGACGCCCGTGCAATTTGCTCGAGTCTGTACAACCCAAATATCAGATAACATGAAGGCTTCCATTCTCCGCAGAAAGCTGTCCCAGGAATTTATTGATGTTTGCAGCATCTGATTACTCTGTAGCTAGAGAAGGCCAAGGGGAGAATCTTATATTTTCCCTGTTGACCTTTGAAAAGTAGCACGCCGTGACCTTCTCCATAAAGCCCCTGACCTTCAAGCCTCTAATTCCTCAACATTCCCACAAATGATGCCACTTTTTCTCAATATCTTCTTTTTTTTATTAGGGTGGCCTCGCCATTTGCTTTTGTGAGGAAGAGGAGTCCTCGGAGAAGGGGCAGCTGCGTGCGGTTGCCAGTCCTGCCTCAATGGCCTTGTGCCCCGCATGGAGGCGTGGGCGGCTGGGCTGGTTTCAGATGAGCCGGGAAACCATTTCGGGTAAGAAATGCTTTTGGAAAATCATTCTCACGCCGGATGAAATCTCAGATCTTGCAATTTTGTTTGTTTTCTCCCTCCTCAGCTGTTTCCCTTTGAAGTTGAAGACGGCTATTTCTTTGTGCGAGTGCAGCTGTGACTAGTCCATCATGGTTTATTTTAAGCCAAGAAAAGAGGCAGAGCAAAGAAATACTTATTGTTGTTTGTTATCCATTAGCAAGACTCAAACACGCCCACCCTTGTTCAAATATGCAGATGAAGGCTCCATACACGGAGACCCTCAGGCTCTGGGTCCCCTGCCCAGAGGATGGGGTGGCGAGGGAGGTCTCTGCCAAGCCTTGCCCAGGCCTCTGACAACTATTCAGGGCTGGATGCCTGTCTTTCTCTTTCTTACCCACGCTGTGCCTTCAGAGATTTATTCTTTTTTCCTTTTTTCTTTTTTTCTTTTGCGGTACTGAGGGTTGAACCCAGGGCCTTGCACCTGCATGCTCTGCAAGAGCCGGACCACTGAGCTGCACCCTCAGGCCATTTTTGTACTTTTTGAGACAGGGTCTCGCTAAGTTACGCAGACTGTCTCCCGTCTAGAACTTGCGATCCTCCTGCTTCTGCCTCCCAAGCCGCTGGGATTACAGGCGTGTGCCACCGCACCTGGCAGAGAGATTTATTCCTGTGGACCTGAAGGATTGTCATTGTTTTCTAACAGGTGTCCTTCAGAATTTGCCTCTCTGACCATTTTTCCTGTGTTCTGCAGCCAGACCAGTCCTGAAATGTCGAGCCAGCCATGTTACTTCTTTGTCTAAAACCTTCCGTGGCTCCCTATTTCTTACGGGATAAATTCTATTATCATTTAAAGCATTTCTTAGTTAACAGCTACCGACATGTTTAGCCTTATTTTCCCGTTCCCTTTCTGAATCACTCACTGCCACTAAAATCCTATGCTCCGCAGCCCCACATCATGTTGCCAAGTCCCACAGCAGGGCAGGCGTCCGCCTTGAAGCCTGTGTCGGATCTCCACTCGCGGGGACGCCTGTCCCGCTGTGTGGTGACTCTCTCCCCATTTATTTATTTATTTTTCCCGTGGTACTGGGGGTTGAACCCAGGGCCTCGCATTTGCATGCTCTGCAAGTGCTGGACCACTGAGCTGCACCCCCAGCCCTTTTTTTTTTTTTTTTTTTTACTTTTTGAGACAGGGTCTTGCTAAATTACTCAGACTGCCTCTGGTCTGGAACTTGCGATCCTCCTGCCTCTGCCTCCCGAGACACTGGGATTACAGGCGTGCGCCACCGCGCCTGGCGAATTCTCTCCCCATTTATATCATTCATTGCTTTTTACGGGTGGTGGGGGCTTCAGCAATTTTGCCCCATCTTCTGGCTTTATAGATGAGGGAACTAATGTTCAGGGTGATGTGGATTATGCAGAGGCCCCGATAATGGTGAGAACAGCTAGCAGGTGGTTCCTGCTTTCCTATGCATGACCAAGTGTTAAAAACCTTTCTGCGATCGATCGTCTCAACATCGCAATGCTGTCCATGAGGACCTGGAGGCCCAGAGAGGCTGGGCTACTCCCTGCAGCTTTGGCTTTGTCAGATGGGGAGAGAGGGGGCTGGGATTCACACCCCCGTGGCCGACATTGGGAGCTGCACTCACAGCCACTCTTTTGCACCCTACCCTCCCTGTGGCCCATGCCACATACTATTTTGTTTGATTTGCGATGCTTCTCATTTGCCTGTGTTTATAAGCATCTGGGTGGTGGACACCTTACCTACCCACATGTTAATGCTGCCTCTGTAGCTCCGAATCTGGGGTGCTGGGTGGCTTGATCATGCTGAAAGTCCCTGCAGTACCCCTGCATGCGTCCTCCTGTGCAAACAGGTTGGCGCTGTCCCTGGTCCCTCCTGCGCTCGGTTTCAGTGTCATCACCTGCCTGTGTGCATCTGCGCACACTCCTCACGCTGACTTCTTGTGTCTGTCACGTGGGGCTCTGCACAGGTCTGCCTCTGTTTCTACAAAGCTCAGCCTGGTCCCTGCACAGGCACAAGGTCCGGAGACATCAGTTCACTGTCCTCGGCTTCCCTCCACCCCACAGTTCCTAGTATCATATTCTTTCCTCCCCCTTTACCAACCGGGGTTCCAGCTCTAGTTGCTCCCAACTTAATGCATTTTGAAGACCTACGTCATAAGCCTGTGCGATTGACAGGAACCGAGAGGCTGTCTCTGCCCTCTGGGGCTGTGATCTGTTTAGTAGGGCCAGGGTCATGGCTGGGGAAAACAGACATTGCTTTCCAGCCCCTCCTCTGTGCTCCTGTGTGCGATGGCACACGCTTTGCACCGCTTAGTCCTCAAGGTAACTCCAGCGGGTGGGTGGATGGTCTGTGGTCACTCAGTAAAGGAGGAAGCTAAGGCTTTTCACATCTATAACTCAATGCTGGTCACACAACAGCTAAGAGGTAGGACTGGGATCTCAGCTCACTCTTTGCTCTGAAACCCACACCCAGCCACCCCCACTGCCGCACGAGAGGGCACCGTCGTTAGGCGCCTGCAGGACTGGCGTGGGTGCTGTGTACCTGCAGCACTGATGCAGTGCAGAGCACCCTGGGAAGAGCAAGGCTGGAGAGGCTACAGTGCATACCAGGGGGCGCTCCCCACGTTTCCACTTGATCAGCCCGGAAAGCAGGCAGGCATGGCATGGAGGACGGGACCACCCGGAGAAGTCATGCTGAGTCAGCCCCAGTCATTTTGTGATAGACGCATAGGCCCACCTGAGAAGTGCCAGGGGCATCGTGGGAGTAGGGCTTTTCTAGAGTTCATTGCAGTCCTGCTGTCACCCTGTGACTATTGAGAAAGAAGAGGCCGATGACACAGCTAGCAGCTCTGTACTGAACGGTATTGGTAACGGATTGAAGGGACTCTGAGCAGCAGATCGGAAGAACGGGTTTTATCCTCTAGCTGCTCTGTGTTTTAATCAGCAGCATGGAGGTAGTCCTGGAGGGGTGCTGAGCTCCCTGAGGTGAAGTTAGCACTGCTGTTCTTCCCCTTGCTTGCAGCAGTAGCCCTGTGGCATCCGATCCCGTCAGATCTTAGAAGCTAAGGAGGGTCATACCTAGTTAGTACTTGGATGGGAGACTTCCTGGAAACACTAGATGCTGTAGGCTTGGGAGACAGACCTGGCAACCCACTTCCCCAAATCAATTCACCATTGAAAACCCTATGAATAGCAGAGAAGCACTGACAATAGTGTTTCGCCTGTTGTACACAGGGTCACTATGAGTCAGATAACGACTCGAGGGTGCCTAAAAACAACAACCCTCCCCTTCTGAGCCCCTGGCTGCTGGTCTCTGCCTGCCCTATCAATTGATTCATTCTCCTTTGTCAACTCCTTAAAGGGAGCCCAGTTATCAGGGTTCCTTCTGAGGCCATCCTCAGCTGTCATGCCTTGGATGGTGTCCACCTGCTTCCATGATTTCAGTTCACTATCTTTCAAAAGGACACTTCTGGACATTGCAATTCGATAACAGCTGGATATCTCTGCATTGCCGTCCCATACACATTTCATATTCAAATAAGTCCAAACTCAACTCTCGTCTTCCCCCATGAGCCTCGTTTTCTTCCGATCGTCAGCAAATGTACCCCCTGTTTACCATTGGTGCTTGCCAAAAATCCTGGCTATGACCTCTGTGTTCCCTCTCTTTTCTGAACCCCAGAGGCCAAGTCTGTTCTAACTTCTTTGCCAATGCTTGTCTTCTCCCTGTCCATTGCTCCTTCCTACCCTGTCCTTCCCATCAGCCTCATTGACACCTCAGGATGTCCCACGCTTGGATCTAACCTGGCCTACATTATTCCACACTGGATGGTATGGTGAATGGTCTTTTTAAAATATAAATCTGGTCAGGCACTGGGCTGATTACAGCAATTCAGTTGCTTCTGTGCCTCCTGACCATAGTTTCCTGCCAGAATCTGCTCTGCTCTGCATGGTTTTTATACCTGTGCTCTACAGCCTCATCCTGTGAAATTCCAGGGTCCCTGGACACAATATTCCAGCCCTAGTACTGTTTTGCCTGCAGCTGTAGCCCTGTGGTATCCAATCCCGTCAGATCTTGGAAGCTAAGCAGGGTCTGACCTGGTTAGTACTTGGATAGGAGACCACCTGGGAATACCAGGTGCTATAGGCTTGGGAGAAGGACCCGGCAACCCACTCCCAAAAATCAGTCTGCCATTGAAAATCCTATGAACAGCAGAGAAGCACCGACAATAGTATTTCCCCTGTTGTACATAGGGTCGCTATGAGTCAGATACTGACTCCACAGCACCTAACAACAACAATAGTGTTTTACATCTCACCTAGGGTACACTGTCTCTCATCTTCATGACTTTGAGGATGCCGTTCCCTTTGGTGAGATCCTCTTCTCTTCACCGAGGTAGCCGATTCCTCCTCATTTTTCCTTCTCCTGTTGGCTATAAAACCTCCTATGATTCTCTGAGTCTGAGTGAGCTGGGTGCTCAGACCGCTGTCGTGTATGTAGAGGTGGAATGGCTAGAAGATGGGAGATTAAAGGTTGACAGGGAAAAGATGTTTTGGACTTAGATACCAAGGGATACCCTGAGATTTGGCAATGTTTGATTCTCTTATGAACAAATATGATAAACAACATTTGTCTGCCAGCAAGAGTCACTGGGAGGACTTTTCCCTAGGTGAAGGCAGCGCTCCCCCAGGGACTCTTAGTGTCCCCTGGCATCCTTCAGGTGGACTTTTTAGCAGAGTGTACATCTCTCTCTCTCTTTCCAAAGTTTTCCTTGCTTAATCGAACAGATTTCCACTAACACAGGCGAGAATCTAGTCTGCACATTTACCTGCTCTGCCCATTTTAGTCTTTGTCACGTGCTTACAACTCTGATCCCTCATTTTTTCCTTAAGATATTTTTATTGGTGTAATTACGTGAATCACAGAGGTTGAGACTTTGGAATTTGGGAAGAAAATGAGAAACTCGCAAAAAATATGGCAAATGAAGCTGAGAGCTCATTTGTCAATGCCAGTTCTACTGCTAGAAAATTGCGTAGCCCTGGCAATAGGTGATGAGCTGCAGGAATGAAATGAGTAACTTATGACTAGTATCTGCAGTAGTGAAAGTTCATGTCTGTAGGTTGTGCAAATATTACTAGATTGCTTATTTCCTTCTTTTGAACTGTGCCAGTGCTTTTATTACTCTGTTGTATAACATTTAAAAAGATATGTAGATAAAATTGCATCATATCGAAGAGCATATTATGCCATAAAACATCTTATAATAACCAAAATGACACGACACTGGTACACTGTAGATCCTCAATAAGTGTTTATTAAATTAAGCTGAATAATATTAGTTAATGTGTTTTTTGGTTTTATCTGTAGAGAACTTATTTCTTGTTTTGTTTATAGGCATGTCTAATTTGTTTTTGATAGTTTAGAAAATTTCATTTCAATGTGCATTAATTGTTTTCCTTCATATTAAGACATAATGTTTGGCAGACATTGTCCTGAAAAATATAAAATTATATATTATGAAGAAATTATACTGAAGATTTAAAGAGAGCAGTCATTTTGCTAGTTAAATCCTGAGAGTAGAGTGTTCAATTCTTTATTTTTCTTATGTCTCATCTAAGTCTTAAGTAATCATGGATAAAATATACTGTAGTGATTTATTAAGAAATAAATAGTTATTCTCCAGGCATGAGAAAAATGTAATTTTCCATTGCTGAGATAAAGGAGTTAATAGCTCTATACAATGTAGCACTATACAAAGGCTGCTTTGTATAGAGTAATACTAAAATGTAGCAGGCCTTGGAAATTCTTACAGAGCTGGTCCAGAAGAAAATTTCTCTGCATAGAGGCTCCCCTATGTAAGAGAAGGACATCTCAAGCAAACAGTACAAGAGAATGACATCTCAGGCAAACAGCCAAGGAGATTTGTGCTTCCTATTCACTCCTAGGCCTGCAGCCATAACACTGTGGTGTCAGATCTTGGAAGCTAAGCAGGCTCAGGCCTGGTTGGTACTTGGATGGAGACCGCCTGGGAACACCAGGTGCTGTAGGTTTGGGAGACGGACCTGGCAACCCACTCCCAAAAATCAGCCATTGAAAACCCTATGAGTAGTGGAGAAGCACTAACAATAACATTTTGCCTGTTGTACATAGGGTCGCTATGAGTTGGACACTGACTGGAAGGTACCTAATAACAACAACAACAAGAATTCACTCCTGGAAATAATTTATAAATAAGGCAAACTGATTATTTTGCTTGTAAAGCCTGAATGTATCAAGTATTTAGGGGGCTTATGGTAAGTCCTGAAATCTTGATGTCACCATAAATATTTTATTTGACCTGAATGGGCCCTTTGGTTAAAACTTTTGTTAAATTTGGGAAGTTTTCAGTCATTATCTCTTCAACTATTTTGTTCTGCCCTATTCTCTTTTTCTCTACTTCTGAGACTCCAGTTATATGTATGTATGTATGTGTGCATATATATACATATACACACACATATATACATAATATATGTATATATTATATATAATATATGTACATTTTATATTATATATAATATATAACATATATAATATAATATATACATAATAATGTATACATAAGCAAATACACACACATATACATATGTGTGTATGTATATATATGTGTGTGTATATATATGTATATATATATGTATATATATGTATGTATGCATACCACTATGTAACAGATGTCTGAAGCTCTATTAATGCTTATTCAATTACATTTTTCTTAGTTCTTCAGATAGAATGATTTCTATTTCCAAGTTCCTGAATCTTCTCCCTTTCTAATCTGCTATTAAGCCAAATCCAAATCATTTTCATTTATATTAGATTTTTCAGCTCTAGAATCTTAAAAAAACAATTTCTATTTACCTTTTTGGGGTTTTTTGTCTGTTAATTCATTAGGAGAGTGCTTTCCTTTTGAGTCTCTGAATATGTTTGTGATAGTTGCTTTAAAATTTTGTCTGCTAGCTGTGGCATCTAGGTTATCTTGGAGTTATTTTTGACTGGAGTTATTTTGACTTAAGTTCTGGTCAATCTCTCTATTCCTTCCTATGTCTTGGGAATTTTGGCTATAGCTGGACTGTTCTGTGTCACAGAGAGCATAGATGCCGCTCTGCTGTTCTAACAAGTGTTGACAGTGGGCTTAGATTCCAGACTCCACCTTCCTTGCAGGAGGGAGAAGCTGAGGTCTTTGCTCTGCTATTTAAGCTTCCAGCTGCCATTTTCTATGGGCATCACTGGGAGCTGTGTGGAGACCCAGTTCAGGAGTCAGGACTTCTCGTTCTATAGCTCCCCGCCTTCTAGGATGTCCTCCCATTTCTGGAGTTGCTATCTGCTCTGCTCCGCCCATCTGCTCTGTCCACTGACATTTCTAGCTGGTGAGGCTATGGCTTTCTGACATACAAAATGCACGGATGGGAGAGCACTGTTGGACCAAGGGCTGAAATCCGTGACTCTCACCTACTCCCTGGTTCTCTCTAACAAGCGTAGGTTCCAACCCATTGTCTGTTTCTAGCTTTTATTTTTAAAACTGTGTCTGTGTTTTCTAACGTTTTCGTTTTCTGTGAAATGGCAAATTGAGCCTGTAGCTTCACATCACTACCTTTGATTACAGTCCGATGACTTAGGGTGGTTCCATGACATGGATGGGACCTGTTGGTAAATGATGAGTTTTAGAGATGCGGGTTTATTTATTCACAGAACTAACAGAGGCCAAGGAGATTACAGAGGAGAGGAATCTGGGTGCAAGATGACTTAAAATAACAAAACCAAAGACACTGAAAGTACTTACTCATGTAATCACTTTAAATATTACATCTAGAAGAGCAGGAAGATAAATGTGGGGAAGGTGGAGGCTGCGGGAGAACAGACAGAGCTTCAGGTTTATTTTGTAGCCCAGCGTGAGGCAGGGTGGGTCAGGGGAGGAGGGACCCTGCTGGCTGCCCTGGGTCATAGAGTCCTCTCAAGACTCATCAGATTGTTGTGAATGAGGACTTGACACTTATGTTCAAACTGAGAGAGAAGGAGAGAGAGAGAGAGAGAGAGAGAGACAGAGAGAGAGATAGAGAGAGACAGAGACAGAGACAGAGACAGAGAGACAGAGAGACAGAGAGACAGAGGGAAGGAGGGGGCAGAGGCATACAGACATCTCTACACCTGTACATATGAAACAGGCCTGTAATTCTTTATTCAGAATAATGTCCATAGATGTCATTGCATCATTTGGCTCCATGTTTCTCAGGGTTTTTTTGTTTGCCATCTTTTACAAAAGCCTCTCTAAGTTCTATTACTGAACTAGAATTCAAAGGAAAATTACTTCATTATTTTGGCACTAGGCTGGACAAGCCACTTTGGCAGTTCTCGCGCAGACTGCTGCCTAAATATGTGCAGAGGAACAAACTCTAATTGAAATGAGTAATTTTAAAAAGGAGAACGGAGAAGATTTTTATTTTATCAAGTCGCATGAATTCAATTTGAATGGCAACACTGTGCAGTGAGTTTTAATAGCAGCTTTGGCCCTGTGCTGTTCTGTATTGTACAAAGCCCAACAGGCAGTGGACCAGTAACAATACACTTGAAATAAAAACAAACAGCTGATATTTCTGTACATGAGAGAGCAAGTTCAGGAAGTGAGATAGCCTATGTAGTTTTGCAATGAAAATGAGGAAACAGATCCTAAAATCTGTGGACTTGGACATTGAATGTGTGTGTGTTGTGTGTGCATTCACAGGTTGGGCACTTGGGCAGGAATGATTTTGCCGGAAGGGAGGGGCTTCTCAGAAGCTTTGCTAATAGTTTTGTTTCACTGGGTATCCGTGGTCATCTCTTCCAGACCTGGATGTCCAGGACTATCCTCAGCCGCCACCGACACACCACTGCCTCCTAGCACTGGGCTTTGCTAGGGTTTGGAATATATCAATTTCCTCACAGTTCATTATTTGATTTCCTCTCATTTCCCAGAAGTAACGTGCCATCAATATGAACTTTAGAATTATTTAGTATTGTTGTTGTTAAGAACCGTCCAGTCGGTATCCAACTCATAGCGACCCAGCGTACAACAGGTGAAACACTATTGTCAGGGCTTCTCTGCTGTTCATAGGGTTTTCAGTGGCAGATTGATTTTTGGGAGGGGTTGCCACGTCTGTCTCCCAAGCCTACAGTATCTGGTGTTCCCTGGCGTTCTCCCATCCGAGTACTAACCAGGCCCGACCCTGCTTAGCTTCTGAGATCTGACGGGATCAGATGCCACAGGGCCATGGCTGCAGGCATTTAGTATTGAGTAAAGTAAAAATAACCCCAAAAGGTTAAAGGCTACAGGTTACAGGCATCTTTCAACCTGATAGTTTAACAAACTTTGAATGCATGGCATGCCGACAAGTACACAGGTCACAGCTCGGCACGCTCTGGACCTGAGCACATCTGTTTCCGCACAGCCAGAGTCCAGATGTAAAGCCCTGCACATGGAAGCGCCGCCCCCCCCCCCCCGCCACCCCGAGTCTCTCCCAGTCATTATCTCAGACCTGCAGGAGGTCATTGTCTTCACTTCTGAAACTGTGCATTAGTTTTCCTGCCAGGGAACTTCAGACAAACAGAGCCATGCAGGAGGCACTAATTCCGTTTATGTTCATCCGTGGAACACCACGAGACGTTCACGTCCCTGCACATTGTTGACAACCATTGCCATGACTCTCAAGCATTTTGTAGCCACACTAACACTAGTACACTAGTTCCTATTTTCTTTTGTTCATGGCTATTTGAGTGGTACGCTCGTTTTTAGCTCTGATAAATAATGCTGCCATAATCAGATCTTTGGATGCCCAGAAGTTCCCATTTCTACACATGCGTATGACATCATCTCTGCGTGACAGGGTAAGCGCATGACCAGTCTTCACAGATGCCAGTTTCCCAAAGCAGTCGTCCAGATATACCCTCATGCCAGTAATTAATGAGTCCAGTCGCTCCCCTTCCTGCCTCTTGGTATGTTGTTAGGTGCCATTGAATCATATCTGACTCATAGCGACCCTCATAGGGTTTTCAATGGCTATTTCGGGTTTGCCTTGGGAGTGGATTGCCAGGTCCTTCTCCCATTTTTGCGGTGCTGGGAATTGAACTCGGGACCTCAGAGACTGCGGCACAGCACTCTACCAACTGAGCTAAATCCCAGCATGCCTCTTGGTATAGTGAGCATTTTCAATTTTAAATTTGACAGAGATTGACTAGTAGCACCTTGCGCTTTTCTTTTCTTTCTTTTTTTTTGGGGGGGGGGGGGTTGAACCCAGGGCCTTGCGCCTGCATGCTCTGCAAGTGCTGGACCACTGAGCTGCACCCCCAGCCCATTTTTTTACTTTTTGAGACAGGGTCTCGCTAAATTACACAGACTGCCTCCGGTCTCGAACTTGCGATCCTCTTGCCTCTGCCTCCCAAGCCACTGGGATTACAGGCATGCACCACCGCGCCTGGCCATACCTTGTACTTTTAATCTCCATTCCCTTGGTGACTAAGTGGTCAAATCCATGTGGCACATGCAGGGACCATTTAGCGATCCTCTTCTGAGAAGTCCTTTTGCCCGCTTTCCAGTTGGGTTGCCTGCCTTTTTCTTGTAGAGTGGCAAGTGTTCTTCATATCACATTAAAGTGGAGGTACATCATAAGGGATTCAAGGAAGCGTTGCATTAGAACCTTACCACGTCCTCAGTTTCTCCCGAGGGCTCCCTGGGAGTTTGTGTGACAGCAATTCAAACACACTTCCGCCTCTTTGGTGAGTTTGCCTGGTAGGCTGGAGGAGATGAAGTCATCTTTCCTCCATCTTGGATTTACAAAGTAGCGAGGCCAACGTAGTGACAGAGTGGTGATAACAGTAGCTGTAGCAGCAGCGTAGCAGCAGGGCCAGGCCCATGCTGAGGCAGGGAAGACACTGTCACGGGTACAGTTGTGTCTTGCTTTCCTGCTTGTCTTTCTCACGTTGGAAGACGTTATTACTAACCTGTGCTTAAGCCCATGTGTCCAAACGATTACGTGGGGACCAATAAACCCCTGAAACAACATTTACCAAATGTTCTGCATTAGGGCTTAAAAAGCAGGGAGGCAAAAATCTCCATGTCTCACAAAGACCTGGAGAGACTCAGAAGCTAAAGGGCACTGGGATGTCAACTGGGCTAAATGAAAGTTTGTTACCAGGCACAATCCCCGTGACTTGGGAGGCTGAGCCAGGAGGATCGTGAGCTTAAGACCAGAGGTAACCTGTGTGATTTAGTGAGACCCTGTCTCCAGATAAAAAATAAAAAGGGGCTGAGTGGGCCTCAGTGGTAGAGCCCTTGCCTAGTCTGCACAGGCCCTAGGTTCAACCCCCAGTCTGAGAGAGAGAGAGAAAGAGAGAGAGAGAGAGAGAGAGAGAGAGAGAAAGGAAGGGAGGGAGGGAGGAAAGAAGACAAGAAAGGAAAGAAGGAAGCAAAGAAAGAAAGAAAGACAGAAAGACAGAAAGACAGAAAGAAAGAAAGGCAGGAAAGAAGAAAGGAAGAAAGAAAGGAAAGAAAAGGAAATTTTGCTCCCAGCAGCACCATGGCGGCTGGTGAACGTCTCTGCTCACTCACTTCCACTGATGGGAAACCCAGCTCTAACTTTCCAGGCCAATGGACCCACTGTTGGGCAGCTCCAGGTATAAGCAACCCCTCCTCTCTATTTGTAAGCAGTGTGCAGCTGTGTTCCCTCTGCTCATTGATCTGAGATCTTCCCCGTGGAAGCTTAAGGAGTGAGGACATTTGCTCCCCTTTCCTGATGGGAGATCTTCAAACAACCGAAGACAGCCATCGTGCCATTATATCACCTCTTCGTTTGTGCTTTAGACTGAAAAGAAAAAGAATGAACCTCCTTGGAATAAAGATTTTTAAACAGAGGGAAAACAGCACCATCATCAAAGAATGCGTTAAAATTGAAGATGAATAACTCACTGAGGGGGGGCTGGGATTTAGCTCAGTTGGTAGAGCACCGCTCTGCAGTCTCTGAGCTTCAGAGCTGGATTCCCAACATTGCAAGCATGAGAGAAGGACATGGCAACCCACTCCCAAGGCAATCCCGAAACAGTCAGCCATTGAAAACCCTATGAGGGTCACTATGAGTTGGACATGACTCGACTGCACCTAACAACAACAACAACAACTCACTGAGGGTGTGTTCAGGTTTGGTAATATCCATCATTTCCTCGTTTGCTTGTTTTTCTCATGAAACTGGTCATCAAGAGGTTCCCAGCAGACTCATTAAAATCCTTAACTTCCTTTATTCCAGGTGATGCCCCCCACATTGTAGACCAGTTTCATTACTGGCTGCCAACACCTGCCGTTACCCTTTTCTGGATTATTGATAACAGAATAATTTGGCAGAGGGCATCTCTTAAGTATGAGACTCTGGTAAATAGCCAAGCTCTGCTCGAATTTGACCTGTGTGTGTTCCCATTTCAAGGGAATTTTCAAAACGGCTGTAATGTGTCTGTTCACATTTTTGTGAGGAGCCGTCACACATAATGTCATTTCCTGGAATTCAGGAACATTCACAGAGCTCTTTTGAGCACAGATTGCACTGTGTGTCTCTCCCTTTAGAAGAAGACCATGAAAAGGAACTAGGAAGGGATTTGCTGATTCATGATCGTGAAAGAACACTGTGGCCCCTGGGGACAGCTCTTTTTACTCTTGAAATTTACTGAGCATCTGCATTTATTCATTTAGCAATCAGCGTTTCAGAAGTGTCTACTTTGTGTCAGGTGCCCTGCTGAAGTGTGGAAGATACAATGTAAAAGTTGCCCTCATGGAGTTTACCTGCTGGCGGGGAAATGGATGAGAAAGCAAATGTAGTTTCAGCTTTTCTAACGGGCCTAAAAAAAGGTGCTCAAAAACGGGGATTATTACCATGGCTGCTATTATGGTTACTATTCTTACTACTCTTTTACCACTGCTGCTACAGCCACTGTTATGACTACTGTGTCACTACATTGGCCTTGCTACTTTGTAAATCCAAGATGGAGGAAAGATGACTTCATCTCCTCCGGTCTTTTCCTGGCCCATAAAACTAGAAAATGTAACCAGGTAACTATTTCTGCCTACAACATGGCAAAAAACATGTAACCCCAAACAGAGGAGCAACAAATGTGAATGGGGGATCATTGGACAAATATTTTGAGAATGCTGACTGAAACAGTTCCCTTACAGAAGGATTTTTCTCTAATGTGCTAATGTGCATCGTGGGTCTCTGAGAGGAACGCTGCAAATATGTTTGGCTGCAAAGTACTTTTCTTTTTTTCCTAGTAACTTCTCAGTAAGAACAAAATCTGGTTTTCAGAAATAATGCCTCTTGTTCCAGGAAACAATTTTTTTTCCCTTCAATGATTTCCTAAGGCCTTTCCAACTTTAACATTCTGCGAGTCTGCTGTGTTGTAAGACTGACCGCCTAGTACCAGGTGACCACACATCTGTGCGAACGAGAGATAAATTAATCATCGAGAGTGATCCTTTTTTCTTTAAAGGATCTCTCACTTTAAACTGCAAACTACGTGGTCCCCTTACCTAGTACAGTGATCTTAACTCATTCTCACGGATATTACTTAGTATGCCCTTTCTGTTTGTAGACCTCTTCAGTCCACCCATCCAGTGTGGAATAACAAGAATATCCTCATTCCCCTAACACCATCCTTTCAATGGACTCTCCTAGCTTCCGTTCTGCGATTCTCTGCTTAAACAGAGACTGATTAAGAGCATTACATTTCATTAGCGATGGGCAGAGCAGTATTGACTGAGCATCTCCTGGGCATCCGGCCCTCTGTGAGTGGTATGACATGTGCCAACGTCTCTGAGGCATTTTATCTTTGCCTTCAAGTAGTTTAAAATCTATCCCTGATGGGTGGTGGCATGTGTTTGGCAAAGCATTTTATAATGTCATAAATGTATATATTAACCAACAATCCTCCTGATGATTAGTAAGACAAGCCAATTATATTTGTCATAGCTGCTTTGAGGCAGAGTGTACTTTTGATGTGAGCGTCAATAATCTGAATGCGAGCGTATGCATTGGGTGGCAGCTAATTGGTTCCTGAGTGCCCATATTTAATTTGTGACATTGATTTGATATTAAATTATTAGTTTTCCCATCCTTTTCACCTCTAATCTTTCCCCTTGTTTCAAGTACCGATGCTATGCCGTGGTCTCAGTGGGAGGGGAACAGAGCTTGGAACAAAGAGGGAAGCCCAATTCTGGATGAATTTCTTAACAAGTGACAGAAGCAGCAGCCTGGAAGCCGAGTGGATTCTGATTTATAACAGTGAGAGTTTAATGAGAAGACAAGAAAAGATTTTTTTTTTTTTTTTTTTTTTTTTTTTTGGAGACACGAGAAATTGAGATTTGAATATCAAAAACTAAGCTTGGAATGCTGCGCATAGAATGTATAATAAAAGCTTTAGAGGAAGCAGGAAGTCACGTGATATTACCGTCAATTTTTTCTCCCCCAAAGGAAATGTGGATTCAAAAGTAGGCTGAGAGGCAGCACGGGGGAGGAGACTGAACTGCGGATGCTCTTGGTCCAAGCTGTGCTCACTTGGGCTCATGACCCATGAAACCCTCAGGGAGGGTCAGAGGCTGAACACACTGCGCAGAGGCCCTGCAGCAGGAAGGCCATGCGCAGGTCCCCCATGCAGCCAGGGAAGGCGCTGCCCCTTTGAGAATCTAAGTTCGCAGCAGCCCTGCAGCTGTGGAGCCTTCGATCTAGACAAGGAAAGTAAAGGAGCTTTTCCTGGGCCCTGCTGGTCACCAGGTGGAGTCCTGCCACCCCAGCATGGTGCAAGGAATGTGCCTGGAGGTTCTGGAAGCTTCTTTTTCCTACCAGGGGGGCCGAAGAGACACTGGGGGACCCAGAGCAGCAGCAGTTGCCTGGGTCAGAACGAGGACTGTGAGGTTTGCTAGGAGCCAGAGACAGACACCTCGGGGTGGACCAGGTCACGCAAAACCTCAGCGGCTCCCATGGTTGACGTCAACAGTGAGGTGGACGCTGGCAAGGGGAGAGAGGCCGTGAGGAGCCAGGAGGGGAGGCTCTGGGGACACGGGGTGGACGTGGGCGGGTGTGATGGACAGGGGAAGGGGACACCTGGGTGTCAGGACTGGTTGTTCACGGGAGATGGGGGACTGGGCAGCGTGCACTTTGTTTTTCTTGGTGGTAAACCCATTTTGCTAGATGCAGATTTTGCTCGAACTGAGGTATCTTTGTCACTGTCCTCTGTGTGGTTGATAGGAGGGTCCTCTCCAATGTTGTCAGGAAAAAAACGAAAATCTACTTTTTAAAGAAAATGCTAGGTTCCCCTTGGAGAGCTTTAAAATCTCTACGTCATTATTTTCTTAAGCTGCAAGTTACTGAATTTTGTTGCGTTGACCACTTCAATCCGGCCTTACTGTCATCCCCCTGTGCCAGAGCTCGACAAGCCACTCATATGGGAGAGGCGTGTGGACCGAGCACCTGCCCCATGGGCGGTACCCAAGGATCTCAGGGGTCCCACAGGGAGCCTTCTGAGGGAAGGAGCGCCAATCCGCGGTCAGAGAACCAAATGGGCTCTGGGATGCTGCTTTGTCAACAAGGACCTTTGTCCCTGCCCCAGTGGAATGGTCACACACTGTTAGTAGCAGATGGGCCCACCTGTGCTAAGGGGTAGGGCACACAGGGGTCCAGTGTGGGGCCTTTCCTGTCCTTCTTCAGAATCTAAGTTCCTGACAGCCGTGCTGCGTGGTGTGCGCCAGTCGGATAGCGTGGAGTCCTGTGATGTTCCTGTTGTCCCCTTGTTCTGCCGACTCTCCGTTTCAGTGGTCATGTACCGATCACTGACCGTCACTCCCAGCTCCTGGCCACCTTCCTTGAATCCCTGACCACCAGCTTGAGTCAAACTCATCGCCTCCCGTTTGCCACCTAGCAGGCGTTGAACCAGTTGGACAAATTTAAACCAACAGACACAGCCAGAATCACAGCTGGCTTCAAGAATTGGGTTGCCCATTGAAAATGAGCGTACATTGAATTTTTCATAAATTAAGTCACTTACATTTATACGCAAGTGGCTTGATGAAAGAATCTGATGGAGAATTCTTTTGAAAAAGTTAAAAATTACTCTGTGGGCTGGTTAATTACCATAGTTATTCATGGATTCGCTCAAGCACCTTTTGTGGGCGGGGACTGGGCAATGTGCACTTAATTTTTCTTGGTGGTAAACCAGTTTTGCTAGATGCAGATTTTGCTCGAATTGAGATATCTTTGTCACTGTCCTCTGTATGGTTGGTAGTAGGGTCCTTTCTAAAGTTGTCAGGACAAAAATGAAAATCTATGTTTTAAAGAAAATGCTAGTTTTCCCTTGGAGAGCTTGAAAATCTCTGCATCATTATTTTCTTACTTCGCCTCTACTACAAAGATCTCCGAATTGCTGGGCGTAGGACACACTGGGTCAGGGTTGCCAAAGAGGATGCATTTGTGGGCCAGCCTGCACAGCTGGCGCCTGCTCTCAAAGGCGGGGCTGCTTCCGCCTCGCACTCTCTCAGTAGCAGGAGTTTGGAAGCCGGAGGGGAAAATGGCATTTTGACCTCCATACATCTCAGCAGGGTGAATTCTTACTTTCTAAGCCAGCGGAATTGTGTTTTTTCATGGAGTTGCCATTTATTAAGCACCTACTATGTGTCAACCGCCACACATCTGCCAGCCTGTCATGCTGTGGGGGCTTGTGTGTTGCTGTGATGCTGAAAGCTATGCCACCTGTATTTCAGGTACTAGAAGGGCTGAGCTACCAGACCAAGACAGACTAGGAAGAAGGACCTGGCAGCCCATTCCCGAAACACCTAGCCACTGAAAATCTATGACTAGCAGAGAAGCGCTGTCAAATATAGTGCTGGAAAATGAGCCCCCAAATCTGGAAGATATTCAAGAAATGACTGGGGAAGAGTTGCCTCATTGACGTAGTTGTTGTTGTTAGGTGCCTTCAAGTCATGTCCAACTCACAGCTACCCTCACAGGGTTTTCAATGGCTGACTGTTTCGGGATTGCCGAGGGAGTGGATTGCCACATCCTTCTCCCATTTTCGCGGTGCTGGGAATCAAACTCACAACCTCAGAGACTGCAGAGCTGTACTCTACCAACTGAGCTAAATCCCAGCTCATTAATGTAGAGTCGACCTTAATGAGGGGAATGGAGTAAAGCCCCTGGGACCTCCTTTTGCTAACTCTATATGAGAAGAAACACAGTGACTGTGACAATGGCTCAAACATTAAAAGATCGTGTGCTTGGCACTGAATTGGGCAGTGTTTTGTTCTGCTGTGCTTAGGGTTGCTATGAGTTGGATCTGACTTGAGAGCACCCAACAACAACATACCCCAAATACTCACAGGTGCTATAGACCCATCAGATGATAAGATTCTTTCAAAGAATTCATGGGCTGATGGTGAGGGACAAGCTTGTAAATAATTAATTAAAACATTTGTTGTTGTTGTTAGGTGCCTTAGAGTCGGATACTGACTCATAGCAACCCTACGTACAACAGGCGAAACACTATTATCAGTGCTTCTCTGCTGTTGGTAGGGTTTTCAATGGTGGATTGATTTTTTGGGAGTGGGTTGCTGGGTCCTTCTCCCAATTAAAACACACTATTCATTTATTCATTCAACAACCCTTTATTAATGCTTAGTGTGTGGGCAAAGATAATTGTTTTGCTGGAGGCTGTGTACACAGTGGGGCTCATTTGGCACGCAGGTGCGGTAGGACATGCAAAGTGTGGCTAGGGCCAGCTTTCAGGTATGAAGGTGTTTGAATTGAGCTCTGAAACCAGGTGGAAAAACATTACATGCATAGAACTGAGATCTAGAAGATGGGTGGTGATTATGGGGATACATAATGCACCCCAACTTTAGACTAAAGTTCCAGCCAGTGATTCTAGGTGTGTCCCTTCCTTCGTTTTCCTCCCCTCCATCACTCCCTCCCTCCCCATCTACCTTCCTTTTCTCTCTCTCTCTCTCTATTTCTCACCTTGCTTCCTCCTTTCCTCTTCTCCTTTCCTTCCCTCCCTGCCCTTCCTCTTCCCATACTCCATCCCTACCCATCTCTCTTTCCTTCCATTTTCCCTTTTCCCTCTACTCAGTGCCTCGAAAGAAACCCTGAATACTATCTCCAGCAGATTTTTCTTCTATCTTGTTGTTGTTGTTGTTGTTAGGTACCATAGAGTTGGTATCTGACTCATAGCAACCCTCATAGGGTTTTCAATGGCTGTTTCGAGATTGCCTTGGGAGTGGATTGCCAGGTCCTTCTCCTATTTTTGCGGTGCTGGGAATTGAACTCGGGACCTCAGAGACCGCAGCACAGCGCTCTACCAACTGAGCTAAATCCCAGCCCTTCTTCTATTTAGTCATTGACTATTCTATTCCTCCAGGAGTGGAATTCGTTGGTGTGGACTGGCAGATTTGGCTTATGCCACTAGTGGCCTGTCTAACACCCATCAGCCATGCACTGAGCACTTGGAATGAAGACTACATTTCCCATCCTCCTTTACCACTGCAGGTGGTCATCTGCCTAATCTGCCTAAGCTCTGTCCAATTAGCTTGGGTCTTCTGGGAAGGTACATAATGAGATCTGATTCCATCTTCCCAGGCTTTTCTCCTGATGTCTGGAATACAGACGTGATGGCTGGAGCCAGGACTGACCTATCCATTGGATAAAGTAGGCTGAGAGCCAAGTACTTTTAGAGGCCATGGAAAAGCCTGAATTCCTTTTAAAATCAGAAGGAAAATATAAACTTTTAAGCTAAAGAAAATATTTCAATGTAATATTAACTGGGCACTGTGGTGCACACCTGTAATCCCAGCAACTCAGCAGGCAGAGTCAGAAGGATGGTGAGTTCGAGGTCAAAGGCAGCTTGTATAATTCAGTAAGACCATGACTCAAAATAAGAAACAAATGAAATTTTAAAAATGGACTGGAGGTGCAGCCCAGTGGTAGACCATTTACAAAGTATATGCGAGACCCTGGGTTCAGCCCTCAAGTAATGAAAAGAAATTAAAATATCTATCTTTATACCAATGGGAGAAGGACATGGCAATCCACTCCCAAGGCAATCCTGAAGCAATCTGCCATTGAAAACCCTATGAGGGTCGCTATGAGTCAGACACGACTCCACGGCACCTAACAACAACAACATCTTTATATCAATGTAGCCATAAAATGTAATTGTCAATAAATCTTTGAACACTCTGGAAAGCAAAAGTGCCCAGGGCCGGCAAACTTTGCAATGCATTTCTGGCTGGAGACAGAGTTTAAGAAAGTCAAAAGGAGAGACCAAGGTCCTCAGGGAGCTAGCAGGGCTGCTGCAGCGCACCTGGCTGCAGCATGAGCTCCCGAGCTCCCCGTGCTCTGGCTGCTGTGTTTGGGTTTCCGTCCCATGGGGCCCTTTGTGGTTTCTGACCGGGCAGCATTTCTCCCCGCCCAAGCCCTGCCTGCTTCGCCCTGGCCAACTGGGACCCTGCAAAGTGGCTTCACCCCAAAGTCCCCTTGCCTTGTGCACAGTGGTGCCCTTTATGTGACCACCCCAAAAGCTTGGATCCTAGGGCCCGAATCAGCAGGGTGTATAAACACTGTTTTCCATGTCTTCAGGAACCCAGAGTGGGTCTGGCGGTGCTGCCCCTGTGGACAAGTCCATTCCAGGCAATATTTAGAGGTCGTGGATTCCTGTCTTGTGGGGCATGCACCTCTTGGTCTGGCCTGGATGTTTGGATGGGTGGTGCCGTGCACACAGATACTAAACACAATTCACTCGGGACCCTCGGGTGAGGGGCACAGACTCCTGCGGCCCTCAGGACACCGGCAGAGACGGGAGAAAGGAAAAGCCTTGGGCGCTTTTGCCTTCCAGGGGCAAACACCTGTGTTGGTGGTCTCGGTGGTCATGAGGAGACAGTTCTTGCTTCCTAGGTGATCAGACAGAGAGCGAGTTCTTTCCTTGTTGATGGTCGCAGTGGGGAGAGTGTTCCTTCCTTACCGAAGGTCCAGGCGAGAGAGCGGGAGAGCTGTTTCCTCATCAGTGGTCTGGGTGAAAATGGGGTCTTTCTTTGTTGGTGGTCTGGGCCAGAAAAAGGAAGGTTCTTTCCTTGTTGGTGGTTGAAGATCTGGGCAAAAAAAAGGAAAAAGGCTGGAGCTGTCGCAGTGCAGGTCCTTATATAGCTCGCCCATGGAATGGCCTTGAGCCAATCAGCTTTGAGTCCAATTGTCTAATCAGGTTTGGGGGATTTGTGAAGGGTTTTGTACAAACATCCAACCAAGTTACCTTCATTTTCCCTAGATTTCCAATGTACAAACCAGATCTTCAAAAGCTGTTTTCCCAGTTTTGGGGTTTTTGCCAATCTCCTCCCAATTTCTCCCTACACTGTCTCTCTTCAGAACAACACAGGGCAGGAACCAGCCTTCGCCCCACCACTGGGTTCTTAGGGAAACGGCAGTGCTTTTCTCCTGAGCATGCCCTGTGTCTTCTTGTCATAGATCTCCTGCAGTGCAAGCCCAAGGCCAGCTCCATCCTCCTTCCGCTGGGCACCGTCAGGGCCCAGCTGCCTCTGGCACAAGGGAAGAAGCTCCTGTTGCAACTGCTGTCCTGACGGAAAGAGCTACTCATGGGCAAGCTCCTCCAAACCAGCAGGGACTCCCTGGTCCCCTAAGCTCACTGAAATGAAAGGCATGGTGCTGCTTGCATTCATACGGAGGCTGATGCCTCATTGCAGATCCACCCAGGCTTCTTGATTCTGTGTGAATTAGATGACAGGCCACAGACCTGGTGGCTCCTGGGGAGGCCAGTGAGGAGTCAGGCTCATTAAAACCCTTCCAAGTTCTAGTTGACTTGGAGATATTCTTTCTAACAAGATTCTTGTTCTCTGCATACTGGAATTCATCTACAGGATCTTAGGGGGTGGAGAAAGGCTGCATAGATTACAGAATCAGTGGAAACATTAGAACAGACAGGGAGCGATGCTCTGTCCTCCCTCCCTGCCTGCACAGCATCCGCAGGAGCAGACCAGGGCCAGCCTGCCTCACCCTCATTGACTGCAGGGATTTTTATGCTGTGTTGAGTTTCAGCATGTCAGTACAAGCCCATGAAAATATCACCACATACATCAGATGCAGCATTTGGGCTGCCAACCTTGATCACAACAAATCTGAAAGAAAAGTAAGCCAGGTTGCTCAGAGAAAGAGGTGTGCTTCGGCAAATGGAGCCTGGTTATTGCGGAGAAAATGAGAGGAAAAAGGAGAAAGTCGGTCTCAGAGATGGAACGAAGGGAAGGAAAATGAAGACACAGAACCAGAATAATCTGCAAGTGTAAACTGTGAGAACCAGTGGATGGGGAGCACAGAGATATTCGGGTGTGAGTGTGCAAAGATGGGAGGGGGATGCATTGGAGTGAATGTGCAAATTGCAACTGTAGCTCACCCAGCCCCCGCACGTGCAAGGCCCAGGACCCTGTGGGGCGCCACTTGGAATTAGGATGGAGGAAGCTGCCTCTTGTTTGCTGTTGCTAGTTGGCTTTTGTATTGCGCCTGCAATATAGCAAATGGGTTTTCCTTTGCTTTTCCACCTCTCTCCTTCCCACCCCTTCCTCCTCTTTCTTCTCCTTCTTTCCTTCCAAGGCTAATCAGTGCCATTATACTGTAAAAAAAAAAAAAAGACCTTGAAACTCACCTGTTCTGGTGTTGCTCTATCAGCTTTATTGATATATATTTATATCTTACTTTTATTATATCCTAAGGTGGTAGAAGATACTAAGTGATGTCTGTTATGTCTCTGCAGCTGTTACCTAATTGTTACACGCCCCATCACGCTTTATTGCCAATTGACTGCTTTGGGAGCTGTACCTGTGAGGTTTTAAAGAAATAAGGAATCATGTTATTAATACTTTGCTGGTAAGAGGCTCACCATCATTTCAGAATAAACTTTGTGCTTCCATGGTATTTTTCTAAATGGAGTTTCTCTGCCCCTGAGTGCAGCTAGGTAATGTTTTGCATTTGTAGTGAAGGTTCTGTGGGGCTTCATTAGGTACTTCCGACTGATGTACATTCATGCGATCATCAAAATCCTCAGATCTGCCCATGGAGGTGCGGATCACAGGGAGTTCAGGCTGCCTATAAATGCCTTTCAGGGGGTCCCAGCCAAATCACTGCTGCTGTTGTTGTTGTTAGGTGCCGTCAAGTCGGTTTCTGACTCATAGCAACCCTCAAAGGGTTTTCAATGGCTGTTTCGGGATTGCCTTGGGAGTGGATTGCCAGGAACTTCTCCCATTTTTGTGGTGCTGGGAATTGAACTCGAGACCTCAGAGACTGCAGCACAGCGCTCTACCAACTGAGCTAAATCCCAGCCCAGCCAAATCATTAGGTGAGAGATATTTGTGTCCCTTTCCAAAACATGAGCAAAGTACAGACTACATAATGCTGTGTCTGCATGCTTATGGCCCCTCAAGGTTAATACACTGAAATCCTCACTCCCACAGTGATGAAGCTAAGATGAGGACCTTGGGGAAAGGATCAGCCATGAGGGTGGAGCCCCCTTACAGAACAAAGCTTAGGAGAGAGCGCTGGTCCCTTCCTCACTGTGAGCCTGGTGCACAGAGACTGCTGTCTGTGAGGAATGCACCCTCCCCAGACACTGGGCCTGCTACTGCCTTGGTCTGAGACTTCCAGCCTCCAGAATGGAGCAATGACTCTCTGTTGCTGATAAGCCAACCGGTTTCTTGGGCTTGGTGATAGCAGCCAGAACGGCCTGAGACAGCCAACAGGAACGAGAAGTGACCGCCTTCCTGGGAATGGGGTCCAATGTTTCCACCTGTGATCACTGGACAACCTCTAGAAATTCTATTATGTGGCCCCGTGGTTCTGCTTTTCCTCAACTTTGTTGTTGTTGTTGTTAGGTGCCGTCAAGTTGGTATCCGACTCATAGCGACCCTCATAGGGTTTTCAGTGCTGACTGTTTCGGGATTGCCTTGGGAGTGGGTTGCCAGGTCCTTCTCCCATTTTTGCGGTGCTGGGAATTGAACTCGGGACTTCAGAGACTGCAGCGCAGTGCTCTACCAGCTGAGCTAAATCCCAGCCCTTCCTCTACTTTAGGTGGAGTTTTATCATTGAACTTATAATTTTTTTACTTAAAAATATTGTTTGCCTTTTTGGTGGTCTCCGTGAGCTCTCGGGCTGAAGGGTGGGGTCTGAGAACACAGTGGTCAGGAGTATGAATAACACGGGCTTGGGGAGGTGCCAGGCCACACCTGGTTGGTCTACAGAGTGGCCGTGTAGCCCTGGACACGCTTTTAGTCTCTCTGAGTTCCTTTTCCTGTGCAAAGTCAGGCCAGTGCCCACTGCCCACAGTCTTTGTGAGTGATGAAGCTTTGGTAATGGATCTGAACTGTCCGTCCCAGGACCCCAGGCAGAGTAGGTGCCCAGTGGTTGTTAACTGAATTGAACTGAATTAGACGCACAATTTGCCTCATTTGAACACAGGCCATCGCCAGTTAAATGCTTCTAACAACACCAAGATAAAACGCTGAATGCTAACAACCCTTTCCCTAGAAATAATGCTTCATCTCACACTTTTAAACCTTCCTCACTTTACCCTGTAGAAAATTCTCTTGGAAGGCTGGCTGATCTGCAGCCTCAAGCACCTGGCTCGATTTCTGTAACCGGAGCTTCCTTTTGCCATAATTATGTGTCTTTTAGAAAACATTGTTTGTGCGATTCTCGTACCTAAATATATCAGCTTTTGTTGACTCTGGAAAATGCAAGTCGAGGCTGTTTTACCTTTGGAAAGAGGATCTGGCGCAGTGAGCCACAGAGATTGGCCATGCCTGAGTCGTCTCGCAAGGGAGAGGACTCGCTACTGTGGATCCCTGCAGTGGAGTCCTGGCCGGCTCCCTTTCCCAGGGCAGAATTGGGAGGGTGCCCGCAGGGGCTCTGCAGGGGTGACCAGCAGAGCAGGACGCCCTTCCGGCTCGACCTTTGTCTCTGTTGTGTTCAGCGGTCGGTCGCTGCTGGCTGGAAGGAAGCAGGGCTTAGGAGCTCGCTCCCTTGGCAGTTGCCACCCGGTTGAGTCACTAGGCCCTGACAGCAGCTGCCTGTGCGGGAAGGAAGCATTGTTCCCACAATGCATTCAGTGTGGCCCAGGAGGATGGCCGCCTGGTCTAGAGGCCAGGCCTGGCACTGTCCGGTCACAGTGACTCTGCTTGGCAACCGTTTATGAAAAGGCTTAGTATGCTCTAGATGGTGACCTCTTGCCTTCTTGATCCTCCACTGGGAAGAATTTAAAAAAAAAATAGTCACCAATTTGTATACCAGGACAGTACAGAATCTTTGTTGTTGTTTTTGTTAGGTGCCATCGAGTCAGTGTCCGACTCATAGTGACCCTCATAGGGTTTTCAATGGCTGACTGTTTCGGGATTGCCTTGGGAGTGGATTGCCAGGTCCTTCTCCCATTTTGGCGGTGCTGGGAATTGAACTCAGGACCTCAGAGACTGCAGCGTAGCGCTCTACCAACTGAGCTAAATCCCAGCCCATAAAATCTTTATCAGTGGCAAGTAAGTGATAAGGAATTGGAGATTTTTGCTGCAATCCTTGCCTGGGTTCTGTGGCTTAATTTGCAGGTTTGGCTTCTTTGTTTGCTTTTAAAATTGTTTGTCCAAGTAGGACCAGCAATAAGCATTGGGGTCTGCTATCTGCATTAGGGTCAATGACATGCCAAGTGGGTTGGGTCTTAGTTCAGTTGGTAGATGCAGCTCTGACTGTTCTGAGGCACTGTTTTCCATCTACAGCACTGCAAGAATGGGAGAAGGATGTGGCAACCCACTCCCAAAATAATCAGCCATTGAAAACCCTATGAATAGCAGGGAAGCACTGACACAGTGCCAGGCATGGCACAGCGTCTGGTAGTGTTTCGTTCTATTGTACATAGGGTTGCTATGAGTCAGATCCAATTCTACAGCACCTAACAACAATATATGCAAAATAAAGATGTCACATCAAAGATGAAGGTGTGCCTGACTCATGCTGTGGTATCTTTAGTGGCATCATATACTTGTGAAAGCTGGATGTTAAATAAGGGAGACAGGAGAATTGATGCTTTTGAATTATGGTGCTGCAGATCAATATTGAATATGTCATGGACTGCAAAAAGAACCAACGGATCTGTGTTAGGAGTGCAACCTGAGTGCTCCTTGAAAGCAAGGATAGCTAGACTGTATCTTATGTATTTTGGACCTGTTGTCAGGAGGGACCAATCCCTGGAGAAGATATCATGTTTTGGAGAGTGACAGGTAACCGAAAAAAAAAAAGGAAGACCCTCAACACAGTGGCTGCAACAATGAGCTTAAGCATAAAAAAAAGATCATGTAATAAATCATATGCCTGGCATAGTGTTAGGGAGTGTTTTGTTCTGTTGTACATAGGGTTGCTATGAGTCAGACCCAACTTGATTATACCTAACAACAGCAACATATGCCATATGTATTAGGAACAATTAGATGGATTAAGTTCAGCTGTAGGGATTAGGACCAGTTATGTATCTGTTTTTGTTGTTCAGCACCATCGAGTTGAGTTGGACTCAAAGCAACCCTATGCACAACAGAATGAAACACTCCTTGGCACTGTGCAGTGCCCAGAACTATTGTCAGTGCTTCTCTGGTATTCATAGGGTTTTCAATGGCTGATTGTTTTAGGATTGTTTTGGGAGTGGGCTCCCAGGTCCTTCTCCCATTATTGCCATGCTGGGATCGAACCCAGAGCCTCAGAGAATGCAGAGCAGCACTCTACCAGCTGAGCAAAACCCCAGCCCCAGTTATGTATTCTTGGGCCAATTACATACATTAAAGCCAGGAGTTCACGTAGCCTTATTCTTTCCTCTGGTACCTCTTCCCCAATTAATGATCTACTAACTCTTACCTGAAAAGTAACATTCTTCCATGGTGGAATTTAAGTACCTGCTACTTTCCTTCCATTGTCTGAAACAGAAGTACATCTATGGCTCATTTTCAAGAAACATATAATGTATATGGCCCAATTTTGGGCATTTTTCCCCAACAAAAGCCTCCAAATCCACTTACTATGACTGTGTAACTGAATGTCAAATTCTATGCAATGTTCGATTTTATTCTTTTAAAATCCCAGGAATGCTTTAAAACCAGACACTAACAAAACAACTAAAGAGAAAAGAAAGTTTTATAATAAACCATGGGAAAAAAAAACATATAAAGAAAACTATAAAAGAGAAAAAGTAGGTAAACAGCATGTTGAAAAGACAGGGAGTTTTCCCAGAAAAGCAAATCAAATTAGAGAGTGGATTCATTTGGGAAAGTTTGACGTAGCTGAAGAAAAAAAATAGCAGCTAGACAATCAAACTGACAAAAAGAAAACCTACAAAAGCCTTGCATAGAAGCAGGGTATAAAGATTCTCATGCCCCGAGCACAGCTGAGTTTCCATATTAAGCAGGGCTCACTTGAACTGAAGACCAGCCCAACATCATGGCCGTCATTTCCTGGGCCCCCAAGATGCCCAGTGCTCCCCTGGGCTGTGGTTGTTGACATCAGGTTGTAAAGGTGAAGGGCTTTAGTGCTTGTGTGACTTATCTGACATGTTGGTTGGGTGGGAGGTGCCGACAAGTCATGTCTGACTCATAGCGACGCTTTTAGGGTTTTCAATGGCTGACTGTTTCGGGATTGCCTTGGGAGTGGATTGCCAGGCCCTTCTCCCATTTTTGCAGTGCTGGGAATTGAACTCGGGACCTCAGAGACTGTAGAGCAGTCTAACAATTGAGCTAAATCCCAGCCCTATCTGACATAGACAGATACTACTAAGTGAAAAGAGGGAGAACGAGGGAGCGCGTGCTCCTTTGCCTCTTCCTCATGCCACCGTCCATCAGAGTATGAGTGGAACCCTACCAGGACCCTGAACCCCTGTAGGAGAGCCTGGAGTCTCTGTCTCCCTGCTTCTTTCAGAGCGATCTGCAACTGTCACTTTGGAAGGTTCTAGCTCTTCCCAAGCAACCTGATCTTTATATCACTGTTGTTGTTGTTGTTACGTGCAGTCGACTCAGTATCCGACTCATAGTGACCCTCGTAGGGTTTTCAATGGTTGATTATTTCAGGATTGCCTTGGGAGTGGATCGCCATGTTCTTCTCACTGTTGTCGTCGTTGTTGTTAGGTGCTGTCAAGTCCGACTCATAGCGACCCTATGTACAGCAGATCAAAACACTTCCCGATTCTGTGCCAGACAAATGATCTTGTTTAAGCTCCTTGTTGCAGACACTGTGTCAATCCATCTGGTGGAGGGTTTTCCTCTTTTGCATTGACCTGCCACTCTCCCAAACATGATGTCCTTCTCTAGGGATTGATCTCTCCTGACTACATGTCCGAAATATGTAAGACGCAGTTTGGCCATTCTTGCTTCCAAGGAGCACTCTGGTTGCACTTCTTCTAGGACAGATTTGTTGGTTCTTTTGGCAGTCCATGGTGTATTCAATAGATGTCTCCAGCACCACAATTCAAAAGCATCAATTCTTTTTCTGTCTCTCTTGTTCAACGTCCAGCTTTCACAACCATATGATGCCACTGAAAATACCATGGCATGAGTCAGACGCACCTTCGTCTTCAATGTGACATCCTTGCTTTTCAATACTCTAAAGAGACCTTTACCATGGTTTTTCCTAGAGCAAAGCGTCTTTTGATTTCTTGACTGCTGCTTCAATGGGTGTTGATTATAAAGCCAAGCAAAGTAAAATCTTGGACAACCTCAATCTTTTCTCCATTTAATGTGAAGTTGCGTGCTGACCCAGTAGTAAGGATTTTTGTTTTGTTGATGTGTAATCATAACCCATATTGTAGGCTATGATCTTTGATCTTCATCAGTAAATGTTTTAAATCCTCTTCACTTTCAGCAAACAGAGTTGTGTTATCTGCATAACGCAGATTGTTAATGGGTCTTCCTCCAATCTTGATGCTGCGTTCTTCCTCATAAAGTCCAGCTTCTCGGATTATTTGCTCAGCGTACAAATTGAAGACATAAGGTGAAAGTATTCAGCCCTGACACACACCTTTCTCAACTTTAAACCACTCAGTGTTTCCTTGTTCTATTCGAACAACTGCCTCCTGGTTCATGTACAGATTTCTCATGAGCACGATTAGGTGTTCTGGTATTCCCATTTTCCGAAGTGTTATCCATAATTTGTTGTGATCCACACAATCAAATGCTTTTGCGTAGTCAATAAAACATAGATAGATATCTTTTTGATATTCTTTGCTTTCAGCTAATATCCACCTGACATCAGCAATGGTGTCCCTGGTTCCCCACCTTCTTCTGAATCCCACTTGATTTTCCGGTAATTCCCTGTCTATATACTGCTGCAGTCGCTTCTGAATGATCTTTAGTAGAATTTTGCTGGTGTACGATATTAATGATATTGTCCTAAAGTTTGCACATTCAGTTGGATCCCCTTTTTTGGGAATAGGCACAAATATGGATCTTTTCCAGTCAGTTGGCCAAGTAGCTGTTTTCCAAATCTGTTGGATTAAACATGTTAATACCTCTAGTGCTGCATCTGTTTGTTGAAACATCTCTATTGGTATCCCATCAATTCCTGGAGCCTTGTGTTTCACCAATTCTTTCAAGGCAGCTTCCACTTCATCCTTCAACACCATTGGTTCCTCTTCATATGCATCCTCTTGGAATGGTTGGTCATCTACCAATTCTTTCTTGTATAATGACTCTGTGTATTCTTCCCATCTCCTTTTGATGTTTCCTGCATCATTTAATATTTTCCCCGTAGAATCTTTCACTACTGCCACTCAAGGCTTGAATTTTTTCTCCACTTCCTTAAGCTTGAGAAACACAGAGCATGTTCTTCCCTTTTGGCTTTCTACCTCCAGCTCCTTGCACATGTTATTATAATATTTGTTTTTATCTTCTCGAGCTACCTTCTGAAATCTTCTGTTTAGTTCCTTAACTTCATCATGTCTTCCTTTTGCTTTAGCTGCACGATGTTCAAATGCAAGGTCCAGTGTCTCTTTTGACATATAATTTAGTCTTTTCTTTTTTTCTTGTCTTTTAAAGAACTTTTTGCTTCCTTCTTGAATGATATCTTTTATGTCATGCCACAACTCTTCTGGTCTCCTGTCATTTGTGTCTAATGCATTAAACCTATTTTTGAGGTGGTCTCTGAACTCAGGTGGGATATACTTAAGGTCATACTGTGGCTCTCTGTATACTTGTTCTAATTCTCTTCAGCTTCAGTTTGAACTTGCATATGAGAAGTTGATGGTCTGATCCACAGTCAGCACCTGGTCTTGTTTTGACATTTTGTACAGAGCTTTTCCATCGTCTCTCTGCACATATGTAGTCAATTTGATTCCTGTATGTTCCATCTGGTGAAGTCCATGTGTATAGTCTCCGTTTATGATGTTGACAAAATGTATTTGCAATGAAAAGGTCATTGGTCCGACAAAATTCTATCATGCGATCTCCAGCTTCGTTTCTGTCACCAAGACCATATTTTCCAACTACTGAGCCGCCTTCTTTGTTTCCAACCTTTGCATTCCAGTCACCAGTGATTATCAGTATGTCTTGATTGCATGTTTGATCTATTTCAGATTGCAGAAGCTGATAGAAGTCTTCCCTTTCTTCATTTGTGGCCTTAGT
>VMDO01023557.1:0-31417 GCA_007922755.1 Pedetes capensis
AAAAGCATGTCAAAATGGATCACGAAAATATTAATATTTATTTATAACTTGTAGTTTAAAACAGTAAAAGTGGTGAAAATGATTGAGTTTTATTTCTTTGGAAAGATGCTTATCAAGAGTAGTTTGACCGAGCTTCTTCTTGGTATATAACTTCTTATTGCACAATGCTACAGAGTGAACATCTTTTCTATGCCTTTGCAAATAGTCATGCTTCCTTCTAAATTTGGATCAACCTCTAAGATTTTATATTGTGTATTTTCAGTGTCGTGTTCTCTCTCTCTCTCTCTCTCTCTCTCTCCCTCTCTCTCTCTCTCTCTCTCTCTTTGTCTTCCTCTCTCTCTCTCTCTCCCTCTCTCTCTCTCCCTCTCTTCCTCTCCCTCTCTCCCTCTCTCCCTCTCTTGCTCACTCTCTCTTTTATTTGTTTTGAGACAGAATCTTACTATGTGGCTCAGGCTGGCCTCAAACTCCTAATCTTCCTGCTTCAGCCTCCTGAGTGCTGGGATTGCACCATGCCCAGCTCTGAGAGTTAATTGATAGTGAAATTTGTTGCCAACTTCTCTGCACTGGATTTCATAACAACCACTTTCCTCATGTATGTTGAGAAGTTCATTTTATTGAGGTCCTCTGGCTACCTATCTATAGTCTTTCACATGGCAACAGTGGTAGCATTCCTATTTAACTAGCTATTTCTGCTATTCCCCCATTTATGTTTGGTTTGAATTTCATTCCCTGTTGTCACCTTTTGTTTCTTTTCTGAATCTTTATTGGCCAATTCCCTCTTTCTATCTTTTTTTTAAAGGGGACGGTAATAGATTACATGTGCTTAACATTGGCCAGCAAAGAAGCAATAGAACTACTTACCTTGCCTGACCATGAACTTGAATAACACATACAGACACCAACCACTAAGAGCCTTGGAAAGTGGAGAATGTGTACGTTATACACATGTATGAAAACATCATAATGAAGCCCATTATTTTGTACAATTAATATACATACTTTAAAAAGAAAGTAGTGGGAGTGGTTGGTTGATCATTGAATATGATGCACATTTGTTATTTCAGTGGTGATTATAGACTAAAGAGCTAGCAATGAAGTTTATATATTATGCAATTACAGTTAATAAACTGTAATAACTAAATTTGAGCCGTGTTGTTGGGGAGCTAACAATCTTTAACTAAATTGTAATAATTGAAATTCATACTCATCAGAATCTTATAAGAAGAACATTGCCTGTACTGAAACATCTGCTTAGTTGTGCAGCTTATTGGGGCCCAAGCAACCTACTTTTAGAGCCTTTTGAAGAAGAGAAATGTGGAGAAAAAAATGAAGTTTTTCTACCCTCTTAGTCATAAATATTCAGCATCTCAAGTGTTTAAAGCACCCTCTGACAAAAAGAATCACTGTGTCCAATAAAGCAATTATTTCATATCCATAATTGATGGAATAAAAAGTTCCATGGAAGCAGGAACCATGTCAGTCTTACAGTCTTATACTTTGTATCCTTAGTGCCTAATACATATTTTTTCTTTTTCTTTTTTCTTTTTTCTTTCTTTTTTTTTTTCTTTTGAGGTACTGGGGGTTGAACCCAGTGCCTCATGCTTATATGCTTTGCAAGTCCTGGACCACTGAACTGCACCCTCAGACCATTTTCTTACTTTTTGAGACAGGGTCTTGCTAAATTATGCAGACTATTTCTGATCTCGAACTTGAGATCCTCCTGCCTCTGTGCCTTGTGAGTCGCTAGGATTATAGGCATGCACCACCACACCCGGCAATATTTTCTATATAGAAGATATTAAATAAATGTTTGTTGATAGGATGTATGAACATATTAATACATATCACTAAGGTTAAATATTTGATTAAAGAATGAAGTGTAGCTGGGTGTGTGGCACACTCCTGTAATCCCAGCAACTTGAAAGGTAGAGGTAGGAGGATCTCAAGTTTGAGGCCAGAGGCAGCCTACATAACTTAGCAAGCCTCTCACTCAAAATAAAAAATGAAAAATGGGCTGAAGGTGCAGTCCAGTGTTAGAACACTTGCAAAGTATGGGCCAGGCCCTGGATTCAACCTTCTAGTACCACAAAAAGAAAAAAAGAGAGGAACTGATATATATATATATATAT
This sequence comes from Pedetes capensis, assembly GCA_007922755.1. NCBI lineage: Eukaryota > Metazoa > Chordata > Mammalia > Rodentia > Pedetidae > Pedetes > Pedetes capensis. Next base: position 2,130 of record VMDO01023557.1, read on the forward strand.
ATATGTATGTATTTAGTAAAATGAGTCATATATCATAGATTAGAAACTATATTTTCTAAAAGCTTCAACAACTAAAACCTAAGGTTAAAAAATATGATCACATAGCTTCCAAGCTTCCCTCTGATTGGAGAGACATAAATGCAGTGTTTCATTCAAGACTGCATATATGGAGCTTTATCACAAGACTTACTTTTATCTCTTTTTCACTTAGAAGGACAGAGCACTCAGACTCAGAAATTTGATTGAATTTGCCTAGAACACAGCAACACCTGCACTCTCTTTAGATTAAGATTCACCCCATGATTCTTGATAACGGTCAAAAAAATATGATATTTTATACCATGTTCCAACACTGGAGGCACACAAAAGTGAAAACAAACAGAAAATGAAAGTAGGCCAGAATGTTGTTTTTATTGGTAGGTGACAGCAAGTCAGGTCTGACTCATATCAACCCTCATAATCAAGCCATTATATCTAGCACAGAATTTTCATCATTTCCTTCGTGTGAAAAACTTTATTAGCCCCACTCTATATTGTTTCATTCTTGATTATGCTTAGTGGATTATATGACACATAGCATAGGGTTCTCATTCCATATACACATAGATGGAGAGAAACCTAAATGGCTATTGCCATCAATATTTTGTTGCTTACAGAGAAGAGAACAGGAAAACAGTACCCTTTACAGAGTGCTACATTAACAAGAGGCTGGGATTTGGCTCAGTGGGTAGAGCGCTGCCCTGCAGTCTCTGAGGTCCCGAGTTCAATTCCCAGCACCGCAAAAATGGGAGAAGGGCCTGGCAATCCACTCCCAAGGCAATCCCGAAACAGTCAGCCATTGAAAACCCTATGAAGGTTGCTATGAGTCGGATACTAACTCGACAGCACCCAACAACAACATTAGCAAGATATGTTTCTGCCTGGAAGAATTAAATATCACATTAACAATTATATCTGGAGCCATGTTTATTTAAAAACTTCCATATTTTAGTATTATTTTATGACCAATGATACATTTGGCTATTGTTAAATGTTGTATGCTTTTATTAATATTGTTGAATAGAAAACATGTAAAACTTTTTTAGAGTGTATTTTATTTTGTATATTTAACACATACAACATCACATTATGAGATGGTCACTATAGTGAAGCAAATTAGCATACCCATCATCTCACATAGATTCCCTTTTGTGCCCAAGGGGCAGGAAAAGTTATAATGTACTCATTTAGAAAAAATCCTGCATACAATACACTATTATTAGCATATAATCTTTATGTTATAACTTTCTTACAGTTAATGCTGTAGATGGACTACACTGAAGGCACAGTTTCCATCTCCCTGACAACAACACATCTTAATTATAGGTAAATTACTAAGGGCTTCTATTGCAAACCTAAATTCATAAAGCAAAATGAGTATCACTGAAAAACCTCTGCCAAGTGAGCATGGGATGAGTTTCTGTATTTGCTTCCTCTTGCAATTAAACTGTAAAAAGAGAAGAAACTTTTTTTTTTCCTAAGGAACAATGCATTCTCTTTACACAATATTTACTCACATGCTCAGGTTTCGTTACTTACTTTTGAATAACATTTAAATGCTGTTTTACAGATTTTGGAATTCCTACTTTTAAGTGAAAACTTTTGAGAATGTGAAAAAAATTAATATTAATAGGAAAAGGTTAAGATATTCTTTGCTGGATATATATATGTTAAGTTTCCAAAGAGCATGCTTTTTGTGTTTCAATTCTGTGAAAGTGTATTGAAGCACATAGTACTTTTTATTTAAACAAACTCTATATTTTACATGGTCTTTTAGGTCAATTTGATAGAAGACCATGAAACTTCTTTATCTAGAAAAAAAGAGTATTTTGTATAAGAGTGAAATACTAAAATTATGTTTTTTTATTATAAATATTGTTAGGCTTTGGAATTTTTTAAAGGTGATTGATGAACACAGGTACTAGTTGGAAGATTGGTATATACTTGTAATATCCTCAAATAAGAGAGAAATCTTGTATCATCCTATATAATATGTTGTATGGAGGTATCCAAAGGAAACATGCAAATATAACAGCAAACGATATCATATATGAGAGGCCTTTTGAGAAAGGACAACAATATTTAGCCTAATAGTGATTGGGCAGCAATCAGAATAGTTTATGGTTAAAAGAGCAAGAAAAAAAATGTCTACCAGAATAAGCAATAATAGTTTTGTAAATTATTTTCCCAAAATAGAGAAGCCCTGTTGATTGCACCTTGTTCTCCTCAGGCATACACACAATTATTGCTTTGATTGTTGTCAGTGGGGTCATTTTATAATGCAATGGACATACTGAAGCTTTGCAAAAAGGATTTGTATCTTAGTGATTTGCATTAAGCAAAACATGCCACTAGCTAACCAGCCACATTTATGCCCTTTCACAAAACACTCACTCAGCATTCAAGCAAAATACAATACACTGAATAACAGTCGTTCTCTACCAAAATCCTAATTCCATCTAGACCTTTTGAGCTATTACTCATGAGTCTTTATATCATTCTTTCTTCCTGATTTCAATCCATTTTCTAGGAAGAAATGAACACTACCTGGTATATGTATGCAATTTACGTCAAAGCTATTATCCTTTCTAAATATAAGAGAGCACTTTTATTTGATGATTCCTTATTATTTGGATTGGAGTGTATCTGGAAAACATTAAAAATATTAGCTATATTTCCTCTGTGATTTTATGTTTTCAATGATCCTATGACCCCCATATGTCTATCAGCTTATTGTTGTGGGGGCTTGTGTGTTGATGTGATGCTGAAAGCTATGCTACCCATAACAGGCACACCTATGGTGGACAGGTTTTAGCTGAGCTTCCAGACCAAGACAGACTAGGGAGAAGGACCCAATAGCCCACTCCTAAAACAATTAGCCATCAGAACCGCTATGAATAGCAGAGAAACACTGTCAAATAAAGCACTGGAAACCAATACCCCTAGGCTGGAAGGCACTAAAGATATGACTGGGGAAGAGCTGTCCCCTCAAAATAGAGTTGACTTTAATGATGGGAACGGAATAAAGGCTCTGTGATTTCCAGTTGCTAATGTTGCACATCTCAAAATAAAGAGAAACACAGTGATTGCAACAATGGGCTCAAACATAAAATGATGGTGTGCGTGGCACAGTGTTGGGTAGTGTTTTGTCCTGTTGTGCATAGGGTCACTATGAGTTGGATTTGACTTGGCAGCTCCCAACAACAAACAATGTTTCTACAATAGAACTGTTTATCTTCAAGAGGATTGATATAAATCAATTGCCCATACATTCTTTTCTGCAAACCTCATCCTTCCTAGTGGCAGAAGCATTTTGATCCCTTAGTGGTAGAAATTGCCTTATGCAGTAGCTAGAAATGAATGGGTTCAAGTTTCATCCTATTTGGAAAATGTTGAAAAACTTTATCACACATGATTCTTGCAGATAATTTTTTAAGAAAACAATCCAATAGCACAAGAGGGTAAGAGCGGAAATAAATATTTTTCCCTGAGACTATTTCAAGTCTTACTACACAATTTAATGTCCTCCCAGAAACTTTTCCAGGCATATACAGATATAACTATATGAATGATAAGATGTTTCTTACTGGCTCATCTTAAAATCTGTATTTATTTCTTATTGTTGCTTTAACAATATACAGTATGCATAATGTTTTCACACAATACAAATTTAATATCATGTAGTTTGTAAGACCAAAGGTCTAAAATGAGTTGGCAGAAATGTGGCAGAGAAATCATTTTTTTCCAACTTCCGAGGTTACCTGCATTCCTTGTCTTGTAGCTCAATGCCCCTCTGACCTCTGCTTCTCTCATCACAAGCCCTTCTCTGACTCTGACACCCACTCGCTTCTGCCCTCTTATAAGGACCCTTTGATTACTTTGAGACCACTTTCATCATCCAAAATAGTCTCCCCATCTCGAGATCATTAACATAATCATATCTGCAAAGTCCCGTTAGCCAGGCAAGGTAATTTGTTCATTTGTTTCAGGAATTAGGGCATAGCTGTTTCTGGAGAACACTTGTCTGCCTACCACAACATCCCTCAGTACAGTTTTTGTTTTTGTACAGGTCCCATACTTTTCTCATTTTTCCCCTCATGTTGTTTATGGCTAGTTGTGTTAGCTTTTGTTGTTGCTGCTGCTGCTGCTGCTTACAGTTCATACTTAGATCCTCATCTGACATGAGTTCTTTGGTAACTGGGAAAAATGTTGATTTTCTTTAATGTTAATGGTAGGGCTCTCTAACAGTCCTCAACTGAATATAAGAAATGAGTTGTCCACTGTGAAAACTCAAATCCAAAAAAATTACTTCCTGGAAAGATCTATCACCCCATCTTTATTTTGACTTGTCAGAACTCACAGATCATTTCCTCCTGCTTGAAATGCTGTTTTTTCTTATCTTCAAAATGCCATTGTCTCAGTCTTTCTACTTCATGGACTGCTCCTTCTCTGTTATTCTACCACATCCTCTTCACATTGGTGTGTACAGTATTGGCATTATTATATTCTCTAGATGTAGTCATTCTTTGGCTAATCTCTAGTCTCATGGCTTTAAACACCACCCCTAAAAACAAAACAAAACAAAACAAAAAAACAAAACAAACACACAAACAAAACACCTGAAAATGATTTAACTAGCTCCAACCTCTCCCCTAAATTCCAAATTCAAAAATTCTGTTGCTTTTTTAAAAATGCTCTCTATTTAAACATTTAATTGGTGTTTCAAATGTATGTATCCAAAGCAGAGCTTTTGAATTTCTACCCACCTACTAAACAATCTGGGAGAAGGACATGGCAACCCACTCCCAAAAATCAATCTACCATTGAAAACCCTATAAATAGCAGAAAAGCACTGACAATCATGTTTCATCTGTTGTACATAGGGTTGCTATGCATCGGACACCAACTCAATGGCACCTAACAACAACAACTAAACAATCTTCTCTCCTCTTTAGCATTCCTCATCTGAATAAGTAACCATGTTTTTAACCCAGCTGATTAGGGAAACACACACTCACACACACAGTATTTCACTCCTCTCAAATCCCCATCCAATTCAACATCAAATCCAGTTAGCTCTACTTTTGAAAAATATTCACTGTCTCACTGCACCTCTGACACTAATGTCCTAGTCCAAGAGAGCATTATCAATCAACTGGGTTATTGAAAAAGCTTCCTTTTCCTTTCCTTCTTGCTCCCTTATATCATCCAAAGTAGCCCATCCCAAATGTTAAACAGACCATACTACTTTTCTCTCTCGAAATCTGTGACTTCAAAGCTTAGAATAAAAATTCTTTACTCTTTGATACTTTTGGTATATTTGGTACATTGATTCTTAGAGGATGAACAGCCTCTACATAATATGGCTATATGCAATGGCACATACTTGGAGAAGAACACTGTCTTGTAAATCTAGACTGTAAAGGAAGTATTTTGTAAAGGCATTTAAGGTATAAATCAAAGGTCTTGTAGGCAGAGTAGAAATGATAGCAAGGTCAAAGAAGAATCTAGGCGTTGTGCTTGGACTTTGACCAATAATGTCAAGAATCTGAAACCTGGTGGGAATAAGTACATCTGAGTTTCCATATTTAACTCAGTTGTCAGTTTAGATTAAAGCTTCATAGATAATGGACTCAAGCTCAAGAATCAGAGCAAGGCTATTGTTGTAGGGCAGGAAGTCCTGGGGTCTAGCACATTGAGAAAACAGGCAGAAAGGGAACCCAGGAGAGAAGGTGAAAATCAAGGGGACAGAATTGTGGCGGCCATTGACTTTTGCTAAACCCTGTTCTGCTACTCCAATCAGTGCCAACTGCTAAAAGTTCTGAGATGCATTTTATTTAAAGAAGTTATTTCACTTCTAAAATCAACATTTTATTTTTCTTGAACTATTGTCATCTCCACGAACCTTCTAAATCCCTTTCTCTGTATCAATTTTTCATTAAAAATTTGAATTTTGGTAGCAAGATGTTAATGGAAACTCCTTCCTCCAATAAGAAGGATTTAAAAAAAAAAAGACAGTAGTGTCTTCCACTTGGGTGTTTTTCAAGGTAGTTGCATGACCTCAGTACTTTACAAGGCCATAATGTTCTTTTTCATGTGTAAGTATGTATTTTGGTCAGTTCATAGGCTTTTAAGTCATTAGTACATTAGGGCAGCTCAAATTTTTTATGACTCACATTCACCAAAAGATAAATTACTGTGAATATATTTAATCCCATCTCCTAGATAGTCAAAAAGTTTTCTAGGGCAAAATCTTTTTGCTAATATGTTATGTGTTACATGTAGATGTTTTATAGCGCTATCTTCAGTGAGAGCTACCATTTCATTTGTATTCTTTTCTGGTGTATCTTAATTATAATCTTAAAATAATTGTATTACAGAAAAGCAGCCAGAAAAATGACTGGTCTAATGATATCCTAGGTCTGAAAGTGTACAGAGCAGTTATACTTCTGTTCTCTTTGGTCTTTAGAACATTGTAAGCTAAACCCAGATCACATACTTCCTCAGAGAGAAAAGATTAAGAATCAGCAATGTTCAGTAGCTTGGTAATAAGTATCAGCAACAGAACTAGAATCCAAATTTTGGGATTCCTAATCTATTGGCTTTTCCCTATTTTTTGATACAGTATTCATTAAAGAGTGAGATAGGAAAATCCATGAGTCAATGTAATTTAGGACATAAATGATTACATTGTAACTATTACAGCATTCATGATTTTATCCTCTATGGATTCCTTTTCAATTCATATGAAATCAAAAAATTATTCTTCATGCAGAACTTAGGCATAATGGAGGGGAAAATAAAATTTCTTCCGAAGGGAGCAGCAGAGAAAGAATAGAGAATGCTGGAGCATCTTGCCAAAAAACAGAAATGGCTCACAGCAGAGACAGCCAAGTTGGCAACAGGTATTTTGCAATGCACAGTGAAGGAAACCATAGCCTCATAGACAATACCGTAGGTAATGACTCTGTACTTTCAATGAATCTTGTGCAGCTGTTTGTGGAAGTAGAAACCAGACATTTTCTACAGGGAGTTAAATAAATCTTTCTGCTAAAAGTAAAGATAGTAGAGCATAAACCAGTGTGAGAGAAGCACAGTGAAGAACACACATGAGAATCAGCAAAGCATAGCAACAAAAGAAGAGGAAAATAGGTACCAGACCAAAGACCAAAGTATATATATACATATACATGTATATGTATACTTAGTAGTGATTTCTACATATATGCTAATTATGCGTTTGCAACTGGAGGAAAGAATTTAGCAGAGGATGTGCTGTGTAACACTTGTTGTTGTTGTTGTTGTTAGGTGCCGTCGAGTCGGTATCCGACTCCTAGCAATTTAGCTCAGTTGGTAGAGTGCTGCGCTGCAGTCTCTGAAGTTCTGAGTTCAATTCCCAGCACCGCAAAAGTGGGAGAAGGACAGGACCTGACAATCCACTCCCAAGGCAATCCCGAAACATTCTGCCATTGAAAACCCTATGAGGGTCACTATGAGTGTAACACTTAATATGTGCGGATTTTGCAGTGCACATCTCTAGGGGGCACCATTCACATGGATTAGGGTAGGCATAGGGCAAATTGTGTATGGCATCTTTCTGCTTAATTGCACTTCAGCTGCTCTTGTGAATGTAAGACTTACCTCTTTATGCTCTGCTCCTATCAGCTTTATGTGGTGTGTGTGTGTGTGTGTGTGTGTGTGTGTGTTTGTATTTTTGTTCCAGCTCCTTTTTGATCTCTCTAACCATTTGATCCAATATTATCTCCAACCTCAGTCAATCTCCACATTCTTACTTAATTACCTTGTCCTCAAAGTACTTTCTACTGCCTGAAATTTCCTTGGTCATTTATTCATGCTTATTGTCCTTTTCCTGTTCCATGAAAATTCAAACCTTCTTTGTAAATGAGCCATAGATGCAGAGAAGTGTCTGGTACCTAACAGAAGCCCAACAAATTTTTATTGGAAAACATGAATAAATCCAATAAATGACTGGATGGTTAAATAAGAATGAAAGTAATGTATCTAGCACAAAATTGAACTTTCTAAGCAATCTGTTTTTGGTTTTGGTTTTGTTTTGGTTTTTTTTGTTTGTTTGTTTTGTTTTTTCACATTCTGACATTCTAATAGTTCTTTACATGCAAGCTCAACTCTTTAGCCCTCTTTTGCTTCATCCCACTTGTCTGGAAAAAATTCTAGTCTTGGCTAAATCCAACTTTCCTCATTATCCTGCTACACCTACACATCTGAATATGGCTGGAGAAAAAGCACACTCTCCCTGCTTGGTCTTTTTTTGAACTCATGATTTAAACTCAAGTAAGGCCGTTGAGCTCCCCAGAAATTCAAATGTATTTCTATAGTTCATTTTCTTTCTCTTGTACTTTTGCTAAAACTTTGATTTCATCTTGTGTCTTAAAACTACCACCAAGTCTCCCTCTCAGTTGGTCACCTTTTCTATTGAGAAAATAATCATTACACACACTCCTCCCAGAATCTACTCTCTATCTCCATCTGGGCTGGATTATATCTTTCATGGATGTGGCACCAGAGCAGTCACACAGGAACCCAAATTCAGATGGGCCCTACACTTGAGGATTAATGTTTTCTGGACCTTGCCTTAAAATACAAATTCTTAGTACTTTTATCTTTGATTCGTGTTCCATAAGTGAAGTATGATATGGCAATGGGGCATTCTTCATGGGCTTTGAAACTTGGTTCATACATCTTTCCTCACACTCTCTGCCTACCCCAACTGGGTTTCTGATCACTCAAAACCTCTGGCTTTCCCTTCCCCTCCCCATTCTCCTATCACCTCTTCTCCCCCACTGCTACAGTTATCCTCCACCTAGGGCTAGAAGTTGCATGGGTTAATAGTCTGCATTCTGTTGCCACTGCCTAAGGAGAAGACGTGGGCACTGGCACAGGTGAGTCAGGGTTAAGCACATGCCCTGTGACATCTTGGGTCAATACATGGAAATGCTGATCTGACAGCTGCACAGCTCATTTGTTCAAGAGGCAACTAAGCAGTGGCCTCCAGCCCACTCCTGATCTCAGTCCCCACATATCTCAGGGAGAAGGTCATAAGAATAAGCCATCTGACCCAAGTAGTCTAGAATTCACTAAGCATGCTGTGATCAGAAGATCACACATAGTGGTGGTTCATTTTATATGTTACCTTGGCTGGTCCAAAGGGTCCAGATATGTGATCCTTCTGTGAGAGTATTTTGATATGGTCAACATTTAAATTGTTGGGCTTTAAAGCAAATTGGCTTCTATAATGTGGATTTGGCCTCTTCCAATGAGTTGAAGGCCTGATTACAGCAAAAGACTGCTCAACCATTTGCAAGGAGAAATTCTGCCAGCAAATGGCCTTTGGAATTAAACTATTACATCAGCTCTAAGTGGACAGCAGGTCAGTCACTCCAGATTTTGAATCTCCAGATCTTGAACTTATCAGCTTCCATGATCACATGAACAAATTACCTAAAATAAATCCCCACACATACACGTGTACACACATACACACACATATCACACACACACACACACACACACACACACACACACACACACACACAAATAAATCCTATTGATTCTCTCTCTCTCTGGAGCATGCTGACTAATCTGCCATCCAACATGGTTGGACAGCTATCTTTGGAAAAAGAGAGGTTGATTTCCTTGCCCTTTGCTCTAGCCTTGCATTTTCCTTTTGCACATGGGCCACAAAGTATGTAGCCAGCTTTGATCTGGCCTGTGCATATTCTACCTTGCTATTGTTTCTAAAGGGGCTGGGATTTAGCTCAGTTGGTAGAGCGCTGCTCTGCAGTCTCTGAGGTCTCGAGTTCGATTCCCAGCTCCACAAAAATGGGAGAAGGATGTGGCAACCCACTCCCAAGGCAATCCCAAAACAATCTGCCATTGAAAACCCTATGAAGGTTGCTATGAGTCAGACACGACTCCAGCACCTAACAACAACAACAACATTGTTTCTAAAGTTGAATTTCTAAGGCTAGCTATTCCACTTATACACTAGATCCCATTTTCTCTTATCTGTTCAAGAATATTGCTTCAAAACTTCTTTCCACTTTCTCCTGTGCGATTTCTCCCCTCCTCCTGAATTGTACTCATCATTGTGGCAATTTGTTATAATTTCTCTCATCTTTGAAAAAACAGTCTCCTCTAATCCTATGTACCTCTTTAGTCATGTCTTATTTCTCCTGTGTCTTTAAAGTTTCTCAATAGTCATTCATAGGACTCTCTCCAATTCTTCCCTTAGTCTTGAAGTCATCAACTAGTCAGAGAGTTTATTTAGTTATTGACCTGGACCTCTAAAGGGTCCTAAGTAAACTCCCTGCCCTTTGCTTTAATATGTCTATTTACTTTCTACACATGCTATCCCAAGACAGCCAGAGGTGGCCAGGGAGAATGGACGGTGCACTATCACCCTTACTATTCTATGGTATCAACTGTATGGGGACCTCAGTGGCAGGGATATAAAAATAGAATCCCTACCACACCTTTGCCTACAGCCATAGCCCTGTGGCATCCGATCCCGGCAGACCTCTGAAGCTAAGCAGGGTCAGGCCTGGTTAGTACCTGGATGGGAGACCGCCTGGGAACACCAGAAGCTGTAGGCTTGGGAGAAGGACCTGGCAACCCCCTCCCAAAAATCAACCTGCCATTGAAAACCCTATGAACAGCAGGAGAAGCACTGACAATAGTGTTTCCCCTGTTGTACAGAGGGTCACTATGAGTCGGATACCGACTCCACGGCACCTAACAACAACAACCACACCTTTATCATATCCTATCTACAACATTATCCTATCTTACATTAGGATTTGGTAACCTTTCTGAAGTGATCCTCATTTTCCTTATTTCCTTTGGAAAAAATAAATAAGTCAGTTATCCCTATCTATGTAATGATTATCATCCTATCATAGTCTCTGCTCAACTAGGATTCCAGGACTTCCTAAAAACAATAACCTGTTAAATGAATTGGTCTTTCCATAGAAACAAAAGTAGTGAGCAGAAGCAAATAGTCTCTTGCCAGAATAACATTTATAATTTTGTCTTTAAATGCAATGTTAGTTTCCTATCTGTTCTTTTGTACTTCAAAACCTAAACTTATAATTGAACTGAAGACTTTTATGAGTGTTTATCATGAGGTATTTCTTCCAGGAAGCCACATGTCTCAAGTTTTACGTCTCAAGAGCTTGTGTTGACCATTTCTTTTGTACTAGCGAATAGAGGTAATGAAAGTACACAGAAATCAGACAAGCCAAGCTAAAAGCAGAGTGAATACATGGAAAACTACAGGAGAACATCAAGAAGATGAGGTAATGAGCAAGTAGCAATCTAGCAGCACAAAATCCACCAAGGGCAAAAATGCACACGGCCTCCTAGAACAAATAAATATTTGATAACACTCAGTTATGAAAGTATCCATCTTTAAGAGGAAAATTCCCACTCCTTTCATTCTGTCCCATCTCTCTATGTCTGAAACCTTTCCCTCTTTCTACTTAGGTTGTTATTTCCTTAAAATTTGAAGATTTATTTGAAATCATTTGAAATTATTTGAAATTTGAAAATCATTCTTGACATTGTATAAAATTCATTACACGTGTTTTTCCTTTTAAATAGACTTTGTGTTTTGGACTTCCATTTTGGTTGTAGATTCATAGCAAAATTGTGTGTAAGGTACAAGGACTTCCCATATACCTTTCCCCCATATATACCCAGTCCCCCTGTTGGGGATTTTTAAAATTATATTTCTCAACTAGGGTCCCTCATGACAGCCTGAAGGGCTGACCCCTAGTTGACCCCAGGCTCATCTCACTCACTCAAATCAGCCCCTCCCATCGAGTGAGCAAAGATGGCCCCTGGCCAGCCTGACCTGCCCTAACCACCCTAATTTTGATTGGCTCCCCTCAGCATTTTCAGCTAATAACTGTCCCCACCTGGCAGGTATGTCAGTTTACCCACTGTACCTGTCAGGTGTGGGCACCTGATTGGCTGAACCCCACCATGTGACCCCTCCAGGACCCTATAAAAGCAGGGCTCCTGGACCTCATCTTCACCCTGAAGACCCCCACTGATCCTAACATCTCTGACCATCTCCTGAACCCATCACCTGGACCAGCGCTCCCTACTCCAGCAAGACCTTCTAGCAAGCCGGAGAAATCAAGCCCAGGGGCCCCGAAGAGCCGAAGGATTCTAGCAAGCCATGAAGAGCCTCCCAATTCCTCCCATCCTTGGGAAGCAGAGAGGTAAAGAAGGTGAGCCGTAAGAGTCAAGACCATCGGACCTCCACGGAACAGCAGCGGCTGTGGCTGTGCCTTTAAGGCTGAGCTGTACCAGCACTTAGCCTGCAAGGCCTAGAGCCAGCACTTAAAGGGATAGAGCTCTGCTCTATAGGGGCTACTTGTTCCCTGCTCTCCATCAGGGGAGCACCCTAATAAACCTTACCTACCCTTATTTTACCATCAGAAGGTCTCCCGAGGTCCTTCTTTGACGACTCCGGCAATTTGTTATGTTAAGGGTTTGGTCCTAATCTTAGCCGGGCTAGAGCTAAAACCCCAACATCCCCCTACTATCAAATTCCCACATCAGAATAGCGCATTTGTTATAATCGTAAGCCTTCCCTGACACATCATTGGCCAAACCCATAGTTGGCATCGTTCACTCTTGGCATTGTACATTCTATGGGTATTGACAAATGTATAATGACATGTACTAATCATTATGGTATCATACAAAATCCTTTCACTGCCCTAAATATGCTCTATGCTCTACCTATTCATCTCTCTCTTCCTTCTAACCTCTGGCAAATGCTGATCTTTTACATGGGCATTTGTTTTCAGTTCATTTGGTGAATACCAAAGATTGTAATTACTGGATTATAAGAATGTTTAGTTTCATAAGCAAATGCCAAACTGTCTTCCAAAGTGGCTGTACCATTTTGCATTACTGCTAGCAGTGAGTGAGAGTTTCTGTTGCTGCACATCCTTGCCAGCATTTGGTGTTGTCTGTTTTCTGAATATTGGTCATACTAGTAGGTGTGTAGTGGTATCGCTTTCCTGTTTTTATATTAAATTCCCTGAGATTCTGCATCTGCCTCTTTCGGTAATAGACAATGTTTGATTCCCCAGGTTGAGCTCTCTCTCTCTCCCTCTCTTTGTCTATTTGTGTCTTTTTCCCTCCCAAGTATAATTCTGAGCTTGAAAATTAAGTTAATAACTAAGTAAAACTGTACTTTGGCACTAGTACACTTTACAAAAATAAAATAAATATTATCCCTGGTTAAGCATGCACTATATCCCATCTATATGCTCCATGCCTGCAGTCGCACCACCAAGATCCTATCAGATTTTGGAAGCTAAGCAGGGTTGGCCCTGTTTAGTACTTGGATGGGAGACTGCCTGGGAACACCACCCCCCACAAGAAAACAGTCAGCAATTGAAAACCCTATGAATAGCAGAAAAGCACTGAAAATAGTTTTGTCTGTTGTAGGGTCCTATGAGTTGGACACCTACTTGTTGGCACCTAACAACATATGCTCCAAAATAAGATTTGGTAAATTTTCTGAGGTAGTAAGACACATCAAATTTCTCTGTCTTTTTTTAATTATATAAGACAAAGTGTGAAGAGGATAGAATCTGAGCCCTTTTACAATTATTCTCTTTTTAAAACAAAGAGTAATGATTTTTGTTAGATTTTGTGCCATGTCTCTTTAAATATAAAATCTATAAGAGATATAATTTGTGTTTATCACCTAACTTAAAAACAGCAATTTAGTACCCTCTTTAGTTATTTAATCCCTATCCAATCAAGAATATTAAAGAATAGTGCATGACATATGTGTATCTCAACCACAACCTCATCAAATATTTGACCTTTGAATATGTATTCTTATGATTATTGCTACTTTATTTTGCATATAGGGACCTAGATTTTTAATATTTCAAAACATCATAATCTTTATTATTTTTGACTTGTTTTATTCCTGTAATGATATGAGAAACTTACATTATTATTATTATTATGATATCCCTTTATTCTCTGCATATTATTCCATTATATTAATCACCCTAAAACTAATTTTAACAATTTCTCATTAATGAACATTTTGATCATTTGCATTTTCAAATTGTACATAGCCTTCCATGAATATCCTATGGATAATTTTGTGTATATCTCAAATTATTCCCCTACAAGAAAATTCCTTCAAGTAAAATTTATGGATCAAGACCAATGAACCTTTTTAAGGCTTTTGAAACATATTGCCAAATTATACTCCTGAAAGGAGTCCTTTAAGAGGGCATGACTGTTATCAGACAATATTTAAGCCATCATTGAATGTGTTTTGAGGATTAGTAGTGTCATCAATTTAGGGGACAAAAGAAAAGTGGGTTGTGAGTGGTGGGTAAGGGCAGAAAGTGAGTACAAGGCTTTACACTAACAAGGGATGTCGTTGGTCCTTAGGTTGGGTTTTGGAGAACACAGGCTCTGCATGCTGTTTTCAAATTATTATGCTCTTCAATTCTTAGTAAAATCTTTTCTCCTAACAATCCCATCTTGTAATAGCACAATAATCAGAATGCAATTATCCTGGAAGCAAGGACAGAAGCACTCCACTCTTAAATTTTACTGTTGAAAAAGACCAAATTCTGAGAGTTTCCCATCATCCATCATGCTTTCTAAAGTATTATATCAGTAATGAAGCTACTTAGATAAGATAGTGGTTAAGAGTCCATTTAGCTTCTGGCCAAAAGTGATTTACTGTTGGAATTCAGTGGAGATTCTGCTATAACATAATCTTTTCCTTAGTGTGGGGAAAAATTGGGCAATTACCACTTGGAGGTGATTTATATAGAGAGCTACCTGAGAGCTGATGCTGCTAGTTCTGCAGTAGCATGGCCACTACAAGCCCAAAATACCTCTTTCATCTACCCGGATTTTCTTTGTTTATTTACTTTCTTTCTGTTAAATCAGCCTTACCTCCTATGAGAAAGAGTAAAAGAAGATACTAGTAGGAATACTATACAATGTTGAGAAACGTTTCTACCTTTAACTGATAGCTGGGTTTAGTCTTTTTAATTTTTTTTTTTTTTGGTACATTTGGTGTAGAAATACATTTTGGCTTCAATCTTGATGAGGAAATTGATGAAGAAAGATAAAGGGAATAAAAAGGTGTTAATCCATGGTTGGAAGACTTCAGTTATGGGAAAATCCACACACACCTGAAACACAGTACCACAAATGAGACACAAAAGGGTGGAAAATAGGCCATCTTTGTATTATTTGTATGTCTGCCTGTAGCTGGTTGATGTGAGCTCATTTCCATTAATGGCAAACGAAAAGAGATCATGTGTCTCTACTGAAATCGCAATGTCATCATTCAATTTGTAACTTTCCAGATTCCACGCATAGTTTTATAAACTCTCAAATAATACTCGTTCATATGTACCCTGAATATTTTAACAGTTACTTAATTTTTACCAAACACCACTTACACAAAAAAGATAGCTCATACTGAGTAATTACTTGCTAATGTACTCTTCTGAGAATAACTAGCTGTTAGGAAATACATCTAACAGCTTTAAGACCTGGCATTACTAAGTTTTTAACAGGGCAACATGACCAGTTAAAAAGAAGTGGCAGCTATTATAAATCTGCCAGATGATTGTTTTCTTTCATTATGTTGTAGGATATATCACTTCCCCAAACCACATTGGTAGGGTAATGTGTGACCTCTTTCTTTAAAAACTTCTTTTAATTGCAATAGCAAACAAGTGAACTAAAGCCAATGTGATTGCAAAGTACAAGATGCAAAGTACAAGAAAAGTAAAATTAAATACTAATAAAGTAGTGCTTGCTGCTCTTTTTCCAAATAGACAAAGGCATCCACACTGTACAAGAGGCCTCAGGTGAACAATTTACTTATCCATGTATTGTTGAACTTTTGAGTTAGATACTTAAATTTCAGTCATTATATATTTAATTGAAAAGCTAGATATAATCCTTTCTTTAGAGTATGCACTTTCAAAACCCTATGGGTAATTCACTTGCCTCAGAAGAAAAATAATGAAATAACACAATAACTGGGATTTAATATTTATTTTTAGAAAACATTAGAGTTTCTTGTAGGAAAAATCACCTGAAAGATAATAATAAAGGAACAGGAAAACATTTTCTTTTATTAAAAGTATGTATTGTCCAAGTCAAGTTTCTATAAAAGTTAAATGGGGCATTTGGTATCACATATTTCTCATAGAAAAATCTTCTATTAAAATAGTTACAATGATTCTACTCCAGCATGAATGAAAAAATCCAAATTCAGATGCAGATTTTCAGTTTGGAATTTCTACAGGGCCATCTGAACGTGGAAATTAATTGGAGGCAAAAAATTGTAAGTATAGAGAAACAGCATTAAAAAATTTTTTTAAGCAGTAAATAATTTATTTCCATTTTTAGTAAAAACTGTGTGAGAAGCCTTCCTCTGGCATCTCTGTCTTCATGCAAGGACTGGCTGTCACAGTCTGATAATGTAGTGCCTTCCTGGTCCTTGTGGAAAATCGCTATCAAGGTCAACCACCTAAAGGTTTCTGTCCTATTTAAAAATGAAGGGCCTTCTTTATCTTGTTTCTTTTTTCTACATTACTAGGGGGCTGAACCCAGGGCCTTGTGCATATTTACAAAAGCGCTAGCACTCAGTTACTCAAGGTGCCTCCAATCTCAAACTTGAAGTCCTCCTGCCTCCGCCTCCTGAGTCACCAGGATTATAAATTCGTGCCACTGTGCCCAGCCTTCCCTTCTCAGTCTTTAATTGTTCGTTGTGGCAGCAAATTATGAACAATAATTAGAGATATAGAAGGACAGTTGATAAACATTTTCTGCTGTAAGAAATGAAAAGCGGGGTTAGGAGTGGAGCGCAGTGGGAGAGTGTATACATGAAACCCTGAGTTCAGTCCACAGAACCAGAAATTGAAAAATAATATGCGGGATCACTATGTAGCATTCAATAAATAAATACATAAATAAACAAACAAGCTGGGTGTGGCTGTGCATGCCTATAATCCCAGCTACTCAGGAGGTAGAGTCAGGAAGATTGAAAGTTGGAGGCCAGAGGCAGCTTGCCTAATTCAGTGAGACCCTGACTCATAATGAAAAATCTAAAAATTGGCTGGGGGAGCAACCCAGTGGTAGAGCCCTTGCAAAGTATGTGCAAGGTCTTGGGTTCAACACCCAAGTACTACAAAAAATAAATAAATATAAATAAATAAATACTACATCTCCCACCTCTGTGTCCTCTGGGACATGTTTTTGTTTTTTGGGTTTTGTTTTGTTTTGTTTTGTTTTCCAAAGAACCCATAGACTCTCTTTTAGTCACTCTTAAGACTAAGTCCCTTTCTAACTTCCTGCTAATAAAGACTGCATTTAGTTTCACAGCATGAAAGAGGAAGAAGTCCTTTGTGCTTCTCTCAGATACTGAATCTAGCTGTTTCTAAGGAAAATAATTCAAGTATCCTAATGGGTAAAAGTCATTGATGTGTGTCTACTCCTGTTCAGGAAATGATGGTACTAAATCGTGAAATAAGAGGCAGATAAGCTGACAAGTCCAGACAAGCCGATCACCCGCTGGTTAAAAATGCTGCAGGGAAGGGAAGGCAGGAGCTCGAACATTTCTGAATAGTAATAATCAGAGTCTTGCTGGGTTTGGGGGAGAACACCTGCTCAGCCAGTTTTGAATAGCTTTTTTTGTAGAAAAATCCAGGTAGTATTTTTTAGATGACAAACACAAGGGATCTGTTTTCTGTATCTGAACTTAGAAACAAAAGAAAACAAAAAACCATTCTGAGACAATAAGATTATCAATAAGTTCATCCATGGGGTGAGAGTGAGTGTGCAAAGACTGGAAATTTTCAGTAATTCTTTTGTTCTAATCACACCCGCCACTCACTGTTGTCATCTGTTCAATTCTGACCTCGAGAAATGTGGAGTTGCTGGGTCAGTCTTTAGTAGCAGTGATGGCAGATATAGTAGGGTATTTTTTTCAGTTGTGGGGCTAGGAGTGGTAATTTGCTACTTCCCATCTAAGTTACCCTGTTAAGGCTTTCCATATACTCATTCTCCGAGATCAGACGAGATTGGGCGTGTTCAGGGTGGTATGTAGACCATACACTCATTCTCTAATTTTCACAGTGCCTATCAACAGCAATAATAGAATAGTTGTTACCATTGATTTTAGGCTTTTCATATGCCAGAAACTGCTCAGTTCCCTCTAGACACAATACCATTTGTTGCTGTTGTTAGGTGCCACCAAGTTGTGTCTGACTCATAGCGACCCTCATAGGGTTTTCAATGGCTGATTGTTTCCAGATTGCCAAGGGAGTGGATTGCCACGTCCTTCTCCCATTTTTGCAGTGCTGGGAATCAAACCCTGGACCTCAGAAACTGCAGAGCAGTGCTCTACCAACTGAGCTAAATCTCAGCCCACACAATACCATTTAGTTTACATTTTAACACTATGAAGTTGGTATGATTTTCAACCTTACAGGTGTGGGAACTGTTTCTCTGAAGAGTTAAGGAACTTGCCAGAGGGGATGAAGACATTCTGTGTATGTACACACCATTGTAATTGGTACAGCCAAGGTTTAAATACACATCTATATGATTATTCAGCCTGAGACAAGTTTTTAATCATTATTTTATGTTACATTATTTCGACATATCTTCTTACTACTATTGCTATTAGTAAGAAATTGTTTTTATTTGGGTCCTACTTACTGTATCAAACATTATATTAGATAGACTCTTCACAGTGCTATCTTGATTATATACAAATACTGTCATTGTTATCTCTATTTAATAAATGAAGACACTGAGGTCCAAAGAATTGAGCCCCTTGGGCTTATGCTACACATTTTTTTTTTTTTTTTTTGAAGAACTGATGTGATAATGATCCCAGGCATCTATTGGTCTAACATCTATATTTTTTTTCCAGTAAAACTTTCCTGGCTGAATCTACCAAGAAGAAAATCCAAACAACGGTGAGTACATCATTTCTAGGTCTACAAACATCTAGTATTATCATCACAATGTGTTAGCTAAACCTTTAAGGGGTCTGGGGTTTAGCTCAGTTGGTAGAGTGCTGCACTGCACTCTCTGAGGGCTTCGGTTTGATCCCCAGCACAGCAAAATCGGGAGAAGGACCTGGCAATGCAATCCTGAAACAATCAGACATTGAAAACCTGAAAACCTGAAAGGGTCGCTATGGGTCGCACCCGAGTGGACAGCACCTAACAACAACAACAACAAACCTTTAAGGATAATAAGATAGTTATACTAATCATGAAATCACTGAGCCACACTAATAGGTGAAGTTGAAAAAAATGTGTTTTAATCATATTACATCAAAGAATGGTAGTGTGGGGCAAGGCCAAAAGATAGTGCACAGACATGCCATCATTTCTTTACCAAACTCAACCCGGTGGAAACTGAATGGAGGCAAGGCAGGCTGGAGGGAGAGGGGGAACCCAAACCAACTTTGCCACAGCTGGCTAGAATTAGCTAAGCAGAGACAAATAAATATTCAATCACCAAACATACACAGGTGGCTTTTCCGAGAGCCATACTGCATCTTCATTTGAGTGATGTGCTTATTTGGAATGAGAGAACTTGCAGAAGGTTGTATCAATATAGAAAATATCATATTCCTGGGAGAAGAAACTCAGTTTTTACCCAAATTATTTTTACATTTGAAGCACTTTCTGTCAAAATATAGGTCAACTATAAATTCATCTGGACAATTAATTTAGAACGAGTAAAAATTCTTTGGTAACTAAGAATAATTAGGGAAACATACTGTACAAAATTGAAAAATGACTTATGTAGCTTGATAAACTAAATGATCTTGATGGGGTATATTTCAGGTCTCTCAGAGTAAGAGAACTAAGTGTCTGGGTCAGCAGTTGTCTTTAATTTGATTTATCCCCTCAGTCTAATCAAGTGTCTGCACCCTTCTATCTGTTGCAATCAGACTGAAGGGCCTCAGGCTTGTCAGCTTCCTGTTTTCCACTCTACTTTTGAAATCCAAATTTTCCATTCCACTCTTCCCTGTCCATTTATCAGAAGGAAACTAACAAAGGCAAGTCATGAAAGCAGACATTTCCTTGGTGGCCACAGAGAGCATCTCTGGGGCAAAGAGGAAAGCTATCCGGTTGTATTTACCTTAGCTAGACTAGATTACTTCAGTTCTCTGCTTTGGTCTCTCTTTGGTCAAAAGTCCCAATCAAAATATGTTGCTGCTCTTTGTTGTTGTCATTAAGTGCCATCGAGTTGGTGTTCGACTCATAGCCACTCTATATACAACAGGCGAAACAGTATTGTTAGTGCTTCTCTGCTATTCATACGGTTTTCAATGGCTGATTGTTTTCTGGGAGTGGGTTGTGGGGTCCTTCTGCCAAGCCTACAGCACCTGATGTTCCCAGGTGGTCTCCCATACAAGTACTAGCCAGGCTGGACCCTGTTTAGCTTCCAAGATCTGATGCCACAGTGGTACCGCTACAGGCTATATAGTTGAGTTAATCAAAATATACAATGACTTTTTTGTGTTCTCTGGTTGCTACACACACACTTATAATAAAACCAGGCACTAGGAGCCAAACATCAGCTTTTGTGCCACTCCTGCTTAGAGCTTCCTCTTTATTCTAAGCTAGCAGATTTAATAGGTCCCTTTTGAAACAATGTTGAAGCCAACAACCTTATTTAGATCACGTGACTAAATAAACAATTTGGGAATGAAGAGGAGATGCTTCAAACATGGCTTTACTTATAAATACATCCAGGTTATTATGACTAGCTTCACATGAAGACACAGTTTAACATTAATGTTATTAGTTAAATTGAATATTTAAATGAAAATGATTATATTTAATAAATCCTGCTTTATGGTAGCTATATCAAGGGTGGCTACATGTTGATGTCCAGAATCTGATAAGAAGGTTCCACAAAATTTCAAAATGCCAAAGACAAGCACATTTATTCCTGTGAAAAAGACTCTGTAACCACTGTGGGAAATCTAATTAATGAGGAAGACAGATGCTTATTTAAAAAGACAGTAACTATAATCAACACTGCTAGTTCCTACCATATTTGTTATCCTCTTCTTTGCTAATTAAGAATTTATTTATTTATTTATTTATTTATTTGTGGTACTGGGGGTTGAACCCAGGGCCTCGCGTGTGCATGCTTTGCAAGTACTGAGCTACACCCCTGGCCAATTTTTTTACTTTTTTTGAGACAGGGTCTTGCTAAGTTACACAGACTGCCTCTGGTCTCGAACTTGCCATCCTTCTGCCTCTGCCTCCCTAGCCACTGGGATTACAGGTGTGTGCCACCATGCCTGGCTAAGAACATAATTTTAATAAGAGTTGTGGTTGTTACTGTTAGGAGCTATGGAGTTGGGTCCAACTCATGGCAACCCTATGTACAATAGAACGAAACACTCCCTGACACTGTGTCATGTTTGGCACTATTGTCAGTACTTCTCTGCTATTCATATGGTTTTCAATGGCTGGTTGTTTCAGGTGTGGATTTCCAGGTCCTGCTCCATAGCCTATAGCGCCTGGTATTCCAGGCCAACCCTGCTTAGCTTCTGAGATCTAGGGGGGATCCGATATCAGGGTGCTATAGCTGCAGACTTTAATAAGAGTATATGGCAGAAAAAAGTTCACTTAACAATTTCCCCAGTAGATAAGGATAATCCTTAGACTGAATCCTGGCTAATAGGATCGGTTAATTATTGCCAAAAAATGTTGTGTAATAAGCCATCCTGTAATTCAGTGGTTACATCAAGCCTTTATTTCCTATTTATCTGTTATGCCTATTTATCTGTTATGGAGCTCAGCTGATATAGAACTGATCTCAGGGTTACTGGACTTGGCTCTAAGCTGTGGATAAAGTGAAGATCAGCTTTGCCTGTCTTTGATCATCTTTGGCCCACCAGTTCTTGAAGGCATGTTCTTCTCATAGCAGAAGATATAGTCCAAGAGAGCAAGTTCAACCACACAAGCACTGTTCAAGTCTATGTTTATATCACAGCCAGTCATATCCATCAGCCAAAGCAAGTCATATGGTCAGATCTAAAGTCAAGGAGCAGAGAAGTATTTTCTGTCCATGATGAAGTTCCAGCAAGTCACATGACCAAGCCCAATGTCAATGGGTGAGAAAATACACTTGTGTTAGTCAGGCTTCTCCAAAAAGGCAGAATCAATAGGTATGCCCATAGCTAAATGAGAGAGAATTTATGAAGGGATTGGCTCTTATAATTACAGCAGCTGAAAAGTCAGACCTGACTCAACAGTGCCTAACAACAGCAGCCTAGATGTGAGTTCTTATTTCCAGTTGTAGGATGAAATAAGTTTTAGAAGTATATTGTAGCCAGCCATCAGTGCTCTCAGGAAACTACTGTTAATTGTCAGGAAATTTCTAAGTTAGTTGTTAAAAACAACCATCATTAATAATCATATTAACTTAAAAGCCTCTGCAGCCAGAGCACCCTGGCATCCAATCTCAGCCTGACCTCAGAAGCTAAGCAGGGTCAGGCTTGATTAGTCCTTGGATGGGAAACAGCCTGAGAATACCAGGTGCTATAGGCTAGAGAGAAGGAACTAGCAATCCACTCCAGAAACAATCTGCTGTTGAAAATTCTATGAATAACAGAGAAGCACTGACAATAATGCCAGGCTTGGCACAGTGTTGGAGAGTGTTTCATTCTGTTGTACATAGGGTCATTATGACTCGGACTCGACTCCATGGCACCTAACAACAACAAAACTTAAAAACAGATAAAGCATATTAAAAATAAGGGCAATAAATATTACAAATTCATCACGTTCTCATTTTTTTATTATATTTTACTGCTCTTGAGTTTGTTTATATCTTTGGTATCTGTGTGGTAGAACCACTGATGGTGTGCTACTGTGCATCTCTCCCAACTCCATGTTTAGTGCATCATACTGATAGCTTAAAGTTGATTGTGTCATCAGTATTTACAGTACAAAAATCACAGACACTACACATCAGGGCATTCCATTTCTCTGAAGAAGTCAATTGCTAAAGGTTTAGTAGCATACTAAGAGACTCTGCCCAGAACATGAGTGTTGTAAGGATAATTCTGCAAAGCTGGTTTATAAGACAGGTGACTATACATCATATGTATGTGTTGTATGTATGTGTATGGTCCCCACTTAATTTTAAAAAACAACTTTTTTGTAGTGCTGTGGGTTGATCCCAGGGATTTTACACATGCTAGGCAAGTGCTCTACCATTGAGCTATATCTCTAGCTCCCATCCTTCTTTAATTATTAACGGCACAGCTTTCATTCTGAAAACTGTCCCACTTTAGATATAAAGTGGCAGCCCTCTTTATAGGGTAGCTTTCCCCACCCTCAGTGCTGTTGACCTATTGGTTTACTATTTCTTAGATGTGGGGACTCTCCTATGCCTCACCCAAGGCTTTAATAGCATCCCTGACCTTTACACACCAGATGCCTATAGTTCCCTTCTCCCAGTTATGACAACTAAAAATATCTCCAGACATTCTCAAAGGACTTCTAGGGACAAAACTGCCCACTGCTGAGAACCAGTATTATTCAGTATGAGGGTAAAAGCGAATCTAAAAAATAAATCACAAAAATACAAAAATGAATTTTCTCTACTGCTAAAAGAAAAAGATATGCCTCCTTTATTATATCATTTCCTTTAGAAATGTAATTATATGTTCCTTTTCTGTCTCTTTTATAAGCAGGTAAGCCGTCAAACAAGGTAAGACTTTTTTTCTTTTTTTACGGTTTTGCAACCCAGGAATGTTTTTCTGATGCAGCTTGGAGTCCTGTCTTTGAATGGTACACACAGGGCAGAAAGAATACCTATCTTTCTGTCGCTGTGGGAGTTTAACCTAGATGCCTGGTTCCAAGTTGTAATACCCGCTCCTTATGGAGATAAAAGAATTTTATTTTGCATAAGGACAATTAGCTAGCAGAGATGACCACACGAAAACCAAGGGAATTTAGGAAGAGCTATGTAAAGCAGACAGTTCTGTCCAGAACATGCGAGGAATGCGTTGCCTCTGGCTATTTTTATAAAGCAATGAGATTTCTTTCTGTCTTTACCATTTCCTTGCCAATTTCCTGTGATGTGCATTGCAGTCCATCTTAATGCTTGCTCAATAATAAAACTGCTTAATTCTTTTCTACTCTTGTGGAGAGGATTCACTGGGTTAGCAGGGGACTTCATTTTTATTTTCCCCACTGAGAACATCAGAAGTGAGGAGAAATGGGAAAATCTGAAGCAAAAGAGGACAAAGGAGTGACTAAAATTATATCAACCACCAGAGATAAACACAAGGTGAATTGCATATTCACTTCATATTGCGGGGTGAGGAGGATAAAGGGGAAGATGTTTTCTTTCCCCTTCTCACTTCTGTACTTAAGTTAATAACTGCTGAAGTTGCCTTCCACCCTTGTCTATCTTCTCACCATTGTTCTTGGCTCCTACAGCCGCTACCCATTTTCTACACCTGGGACTCTTCTGACATGGAATATCATTCACTTCATTCATCACCAACATGAGCCACTTAATCAAGACTATTGTGTTTTATAGATTTTCCTGAGGCAATGGGACAGGTGGTAATGAGAAAAAAAGGTAACGTTATAGCCTAACATAGTTGACAATAGAAAAGTGAATCTGAGGAGCAAGAGATGTGGCTCAATGGTAGGGCATTTGCCTAGAAGCTCTGAGGCCCTAGGTTCAGTGCCTCGCACCACACATGAAGAATTATACAAAAATACAGAAACTGAATACAGCAATCACTAAAGTGATTCTGCTTTGCCATAGGGACTTCCCCACTAGCCAACTTTTTCTCTCTTCGTCATTGTCCCTCCTTTCTCTCAATGAAGGGTGATAAAAAGCTCTCCAATATTTCTGGTTTTGCATGCTGTACTTTTTTCCCCACAGTGTCTAAAACTATCATGTATCTAAGCAGGTATTGCACTTGGTCCCAGTTATGAAAAAATGAAGCAGTTAGCAATATAAGCAAAGCTAAAAGACTACAATTAACAGATGTTAGATATTATGTTGGGGATCCTATGGTGAAATTGGGAATGGGATGAGGAGATAGCAAGTGGAACTTTGGAGAAAGCAGGCAGGGAATAGAAGGGAACAATATACAAGAGAGATTAGATACATAAAGAGCCAGTAGACTTGCAGAGAGAAGCAGACACATGGGAAATAATTGAGTCAACTCAGTGACAGAACACAAGGCTGGAGAGTCATAGTATCTTTTGACTGAGACCCCAGTGCTTTACGTACCCTGTCAATTCGCAAACTATGCTTCATTCTCTCTAAGGACTTGTTACCTGTCTCTTCATAGATTCTGTCTTAAAAACACTTATTTGTTTGCTTGCTTATTTATTTATTTATTTATTTATTTATTTATTTATTTATTTATTTATTTTTACTACCTGTCCTATGTTAAGTCCTGAAATAATCAGATCTCCACTTTCATGAAGCTGATACTCTAGTGGAATGCTCTCAAGAGATCCCCTAGCTTCCTCTTGTCCCAAGTACCTTTACAGTGAATCCTGTGTTATTTAATACAACTTTGGATTTTTTGTCACCAACAAACCTAGATAAAACATTAGGGTCACTGAAGATGTAATGAGTTAAATTAAGTTGAGGAGCTGCTTGAGTGGAGGGAAGCAATCCAATATGAATGATGTCCTTCCAAGAAGAGGACACATTTGGACAGACACACAGGAAGAACATCATGTGAAAATGAGGGCAAAGACTGGAGTTACACAACTGTAAGGAACACTACAGACTCTCTGCAAACCTGAACAGCTAGAGTCTGACAAGACTAATTAGCTAGTAGCAGAGTCCAGATTCCCCTGCAGGCTTCATTAGATGGAAGCATGACCAGATAGACACATTGATTTCAGACTTCTAGCTTCCAGAACTATGAGACAATAAATTTCTGTTTTTTTAAGCCACTTGGTTGTGGTGCTTTATTATGGCAACTTCAGGGAAAAAAATGTTATCTAGTTACTTTGTCATGACTGCAGCCATAAACCCCTGGTGTTGGATCTCGTCAGATATTGGAAAGTTAAACAGGGTCAGACATGGTTAGTCCTTGGTCAGGAGACCACCTGGAAATACCAGATACTATAGGCTTGGGGGAAGTACCCGGTAGCCCACTCTTAAAACAATCAGCCATCCAAAACCCTATAAATAGCAATGATGCACTGTCAGAGACAGTGCCAAGTATGGCACAGTGTTGGGTAGTGTTTCATCTGTTGTACATAGGGTCATTATGAGTCAGACCTGACTTACCGCCACCTAACAATAACATTACTATGTCATTATTGCGTAGTTAACTTTTTGTTGTTCTTATTGCTTGCCCACCTCTTGTCATTGGATCTCCTCCTCACAGAAGGCAAATACCAAATGCACAGGGATCTTCTGCATCTTTTTTGTCCACTGATACATCCCAAGCACATAGGAAAGGCCAGTCATATAGTAAAGGTTTTAGTCTGGTTTCTGTTGCTGTAGTAGACTGTAAGAGACAGGTGAATTGTTTTTAAATGAAAATTTATTATTGTTATTATTATTTTAATATTTTAATATATATTTAATATTATTTAATATTTTAATATATATATTATATATTATAATATATATTATATATAATATATATTATATATATATATATATATATATATATATATATATATATATATTTGGCAGAGTCTTATTATGCAGCACAGGCTGGCCTCTAACTCATGATCTTTCTGCATCAGGCCCTCAGCTACTGGGATAGAGGTGTGTGCCACCTTGCCTAGCCAGACTGAGTGAATTATATTCTCACAGCTTTGGAGACTGGGAAATACAATACTAAGGTACCAGCATCTGGTGAAGGGCTTCCTGCTGCATCGTGATATGGTGTAGGAAATCCCAATGCAAGGGACCATCTGATAGAGCAAGGTGGCAGAAGCAAAAGAAAGCCAATGAAGCCAAACTTCTTTTTATTACGACCTACTTGCAATAACTATCACCTGTGATAATGGCCTTATCTCATGAAGAAAGGGCTGTCAAGACCTAGTCATGTAGTCATCTCTTAAATGTCCTACCTCTTATTACTATTACCATGGTAATTACATTTCTACCTGAGTAATGGAGGAGATGGCCAAAACCATAACAGTCAGTATTCCCTAGCTATCTATTGACTAAAATCCTGGATTGTGGTTTAGCTCAGTTGGTAAAGCGCTGCTTTGCATTCTGTGAGGCCCTTGATTTGATCCCCAGCACCTGCAGAAGGACCTGGCAACCCACTCCTGAAACAATCCTGAAAAAATCAGCCATTGAAAACCTTATGAATAGCAGAGATGCACTGACATAGTGCTGGGCACTGCACAGCATCAGGAGTGTTTTGTGTGCTGTACATAGGATCTCTATGAGTCGGACCTGACTCAATGGCACTTTACAACAACAAAATAATCATAATAAAATTTCTTTATCATTGAAACATTTTAGTTACTCTTTGTACTTTTTTTCTACTCAGTGCTTTGTTATCCACAGTAATGGGCAACATAGCTAGCAGGAATGACTTTAATAACCACTAAAAATCAATTTCATCTGCTTCCTGAATATTTCTAAATAATTGGTTTAAAAGTAACAGGTTGATTTCATCTCTATCTTTTTCCCCAACCATGGTTTTTTGAAGGTGTCAGGCCCCAGTAGAGAATAGAAACAGTTATCTGTCCTTGAGTAATGAAGAACTGACTGAACAAAAATTGTTTAACTCACTAAGCAAATCTCCATGGAAGATACTATCGTTCATAACAATTTTTTAAAACCATAAATCCCAACCTTAATGACTTTTATCTAATGGCTTATTCAAAATTCTCAGTTTTCAATTATTGAGAACATTCCATCATTTCCAGTTAGGGAAGATTGCTTCCTTTGAGTTCAATAGTTTAAGAGCCCCAGATCCATTTATTTAGTTTAACTAAACTCATGTATCAACAACTATAAAATCTGAAAAGCTTGACAGTTATTGTACATTTACTAATGTTAGCTATTCTAATAGGATAAAATATCTATATATTTATATCTGTCCTTATTGGTTTTATCCCATTTCTGTTGCTAAAAGCAAACCTTGACCTTGATTGCCTTAGTGAAAGTGAGAATACTTATTTTATTTTAAATAAGAGGTCATTCTTCTGCATACTTTTTTTTTTTTTTAGCCCATAGTGAGACATGGCCTTGAGTCTAAGCGTTAAAGGGAAAATGTTGATGCTCTGAACATAGTTCTGGTGTGCACAATATGGAGAATAAGGAAAATATTAATAGGAGATATTCTTAGAAGGCAGAAATAAGAGAACTCTTTAGGATTATAAAGGAGAGAAGAAAAAAACAGAGAAAAGAAAACGTGAACTGGCTTTCTTCCTTTTTTGGTTATGATATAAATATTTGGGGGAGGACAATCCCATAGCACCAGAGGTTTGAGGGAAGCTAAAAGCAGAAGGGTCTCATGGCTATAGTCATATTTGAAAATCTAGAAAGAGACTGGAAAACAGAGTGCTTTTATACCAATGTAGGGTAGATACCACATGGTGGATATGGCAGTCTATTGTATTTAGGTGGACCAAAGGGCTGAAGAAATCCAAGCTGCTTATTTCCATTTTTTGTGACCCACGTGTTGAGCAGAATTTTCTA
The DNA here is from genome assembly GCA_007922755.1 of Pedetes capensis. Classification (NCBI taxonomy): domain Eukaryota; kingdom Metazoa; phylum Chordata; class Mammalia; order Rodentia; family Pedetidae; genus Pedetes; species Pedetes capensis. The sequence goes on from VMDO01023557.1 coordinate 30,945, forward strand.
AGTCCTGTGGATTCCAAGTGGTGAATGTAAAGTACTCCAGTAGTTCCCAGGGTTGGCACGGGGGAACATCACTGACTGCATAGCAATACTCCCCAGGGTAGACAACCTAAGTGTGGAACAAAATGGAATGTGTGTCTGTGGCCACTTAATGAGAACTTAAGTCCTACCAGGCTAGCAGAGGTAGAGGGTTCTGGAGTGGACTTTCAGGCCTTGACTTTATTAAAAGACCATTTATTATACAGTGGAGGTAGAGGCTGATGTAACAGAGAAATCAGGCAAGAATCTCCTCCTCAACTAGAGTTCAACAGGAGCCAGCGGAGGACACCTCATGGCCCAGCACCATTTTCCTCATAGTACCACATCTTGGCAACTTCCTTTGTGCATACAGATCTTCTAGAGGAGGAGGACAGGAGAGAAAGAAATCCTTCACAGAGATTTTGGATGTGTCATTGATTAAATCTGAGAATTGCTTA
>VMDO01023558.1:0-31398 GCA_007922755.1 Pedetes capensis
ATTGTCAGTGCTTCTCTGCTGTTCATAGGGTTTTCAATGGCAGATTGATTTTTGGGAGGGGGTTGCCAGGTCCTTCTCCCAAGCCTACAGCTTCTGGTGTTCCCAGGTGGTCTCCCATCCAGGTACTAACCAGGCCCGACCCTGCTTAGCTTCCGAGATCTGACGGGATCGGATGTCACAGGGCTACCGCTGCAGGCATATTCATCTACTTAGAAGATGTAAATGATGAAAACCAGGATTATATGATATACATATATGACTCAGCCCAATTTGCCCAAGCAAAGGCAATCACAATCCTGCCCTGCGTACCCAAATCTAATATGTATGAGTGCTCAGGAATTTGTGCAATTTAATCACAAGGGGAATCAAATAAGAGAGTGTGGATATTTCTGTGCAAACCTATCATGTTTAATAGAAAGAAAAACCACCTAGATCACATGTCCTGCTGATTAAGCACTCAGATTACCATCAGACCCAGGCTGTTATATATATATTTTTGATGGTACTAGGGGGTTGAACCTAGGGCCTTGAACATACTTTGCAAATGCTCTACCACAGAGAAGCACCCCTAGCCTCCTTTTAAATTTTTTATCTTTTGCCAGGGTCTTGCTAAATTATGCCGGCTGGGTCTAGTCTTGAACTTGAGATCCTCCTGCCTCTGCCTTCAGAGTTGGAGGGATTCATGTACCACTATACTCAGGGAGAAGACTTTTAATTAGGAAACAAATAATTCACAATAGGAAATACAGATAGTGAAAATTATTCCTTTACTTTTGAAATAAAACTGTGAGAGTATTTTCCTGATCAGTGAAAAATGTCTTCATATCTGTATTCCTTCTTACGACAAAAAAATCCTATAAATTTCATTTATTAATACATTTTTAGTAATTATCCTCTAGGAATATTTTGTTAAAACCAAAATGAACAATCAAAGCTCTGGAAGAAACACTAAGAAAAAGTATAAAAGCAAAATTTTCAGCAACACAAATCCAAAGCAAACATTGAAACAGATGAGGTTGCAGACAATGGCATGAATGCTAATGAATAGAAAGCCATATACTGGAAATCTGCTAAATGTTTTGTTGGGGGAATTGAAAGGACATTTCCCTAACAGTTTGCTCCTTTTGGTTATAATTTTTAAAAAGGTACTGCAAAATGGCCCAATTCAGTCCCAACATCATATTATGCAGATGCATTACAATTCCCTACTGAAGTTCTGTGAAACAGTGAGTCTAATTTAGCACTGTTGTTTCGCCGGACATTATCAAGATCAGCAAGTGAATACCCACAGCATGTGTGAAAAGCTGAGAACTGATTGCAGTTTTGTAACCAGGAACTAACTATCCTTTAGAGATTCACAATGTATGAGAAAAGGAAAAGAAACTGACAACAAAAAAACCACTCACACAATAGTTAACTTTGGACATCTTACCTTCAACTTGAACATGTATTTTCTTTTTCTTTCTTCATGATGGTGAAATAAAAGCTTTCTCACTGTTAACAAGAGAATGACCCCCTCCAGAATCCTGTTATCTCTGTGGCATCCTAAGAAGGAGACATTCTGGTATTCTTGACACATTGTTGTGTTGTTGTTAGGTGCCGTCGAGTCTGACTCATAGCGACCCTCATAGGGTTTTCAATGGCTGACTGTTTCGGGATTGCCTTGGGAGTGGATTGCTAGGTCCTTCTCCCATTTTTGCAGTGCTGGGAATTGAACTCAGGGCCTCAAAGACTGCAGCACAGTGCTCTACCAACTGAGCTAAATCCCAGCCTCTCTTGACACATTAGATCAAACAAATTGTGGAAGTGGGCTTTTGTCAGACATTCAATCCTTAAATTAGGTATATACTTGTAGCTTAATTCTTTCAGGGCAGAAAGGCTTTTTCTGGGAAAAGACCTATTTCAACAATCCACAAATGTACCCCATTTTCATAAGAGGGAAGGATGGCACTTATATATTTACTTATTGCTTCAACAAATATTTATAGAATATCTGTGATAAGCAACATGGAGTCTGTGTTTTTTCAGATTTACAGTCATATTGAGAGGACAAATGACCACGATATTTGATAAGAACTAAAAGAACTTTTGAGTCTGTGGAGATTGAAGTGCTTAACTCTTTGTAGGAAAATGGGGCTATTTTAAGGGAGTATTCACACACACACAAAAAGAAGAGGCAATAAGAAGATGTATAAAAGAAAGGCAGCATTTTCCTAGATAGTAGAAATTATGTGTGTATCACTGAATGTGTGGTTGCGATTTTATAAGATCACCAAATTCATCCACATGCCAGATACTAGCTAATTTTTAAAAAGCCATAAAGACCATGAATATTCTTATCAGATAACCTTTTTATTGTTGTTGTTAGGTGTCATCAAGTTGGGTCTGACTCCTAGTGACCCTATGTACAGCAGATCAAAACATTCCCTGATTAGCCAGGCGCAGTGGCATACACCTGTAATCCCAGTGGCTCGGGAGGCGGAGGCAGGAGGATTGCAAGTTCAAGACCAGAGGCAGTCTGCATAACTTATTGAGACCCTGTCTCAAAAAGTAAAAAAATGGGCAGGGGGTGCAGCTCAGTGGTCCAGCACTTGCAAGATCATGCAAGTGTGAGGCCATGGTTCAACCCCCAGTACTGCAAAACAAACAAACAAACAAAAAACCAAAAAACACTCCCTGATTCTGTGCCAGGCAAACAATCTTATTTATGTTTAAATCCATTGTTGTAGACACTGTATCAATCCATCTAGTGGAGGGTTTTCCTTTTTTTCTTTGGCTCACCACTCTCCCAAATATGATGACCTTCTCCACGAATTGATGGTCGCTCCTGACTACATGTCCAAAATTCATCAGACACAGTCTAGCCATCCTTGCTTCCAAGGGGCACTCTGATTCCACTTCTAGTACAGATCTATTGGTTCTTATGGTATAGTCAGTATTAGTCTCCAGCACCATAATTCAAAAGCATCACTTCTCCTGTCTCCCTTGTTCAATGCCCAGCTTTCACAATCACATAACGCAACTGAAAGTACCATGGCATGAGTCAGGTGTACCTTCGTCTTCAACGTGGCATCTTTACTTCTCAATACTCTAAAGAGATGTTTTGCCACAGCTTTTCCCAAAGGAATGTACCTTTTGATTTCTTGACTGCTGCTTCCTCAAGTGTTGATTGTAGAACCAAGTAGACCAAAATCATTGACAACTTCAATCTTTTCTCCATTTATTGTGAAGTTGCATACTGACACAGATGTAAGATTTTGGTATCCATACTGAAGGATATATTCTTTGATCTTCGTGAGTAAATGTTTCAAAACTTCTTTACTTTCAGCAAGCAGAGTTGTGTCATCTGCATGTTGCAGGTTGTTAGTAAGTCTTCCTCCAATGTCTCATTCTTTTTCATAAAGTCCAGCTTGTGGGATTATTTGCTCAGCATAGAAATTGAAGAGATATGGTGAAAAGATACAGCCCTAACAGACACTGTTCTCAACTTTAAGCAGTATTTCCTTGTTCTGTTTGAGCGACTGCCTCCTGTTCCATGTACAAATTCCTTATAAGTACAATTAGGGGCTCTGGTATTCACATTCTTTACAGTTTTATCCATAATTTGTTATGATCTACATGGTAAAATGCCTTTGCATAGTCAATAAAACATAGACATTTTTCTGATATTCTCTGCTTTTGGGTAATATCCATCTGACATCAGCAATGATGTCCCTGATTCCCAAACCTCTTCTGAATTTGTCTTGTTTTTTTCAGCAGTTCCCTGTCTATATATTCCTGCAGTCACTTTGGAATGATCTTTAGCAAAATTTTGCTTGTGTGTGATACTAATGAAATCATCCAATAGTTTCCACATTTGGTTGGATCGTCTTTCTTGGGAATAGGCACAAATATGGATCTCTTCCAGTCAGTTGGCCAGGTAGCTGTTTTCCAAATCTCTTGGCATAAACATGTGACCACCTCCAGTGTTGAATCTTTTTTTGAAACATCTCTATTCATATTCCATCAATTCCTGGAGCCTTGTGTTTCACCAATTCCTTCAAGGGAGCTTCTACTTCATCTTTCAATACCATTGGTTCTGGATCATATGCAATCTCTTGAAATGGTTGTTTACCCACAAATTCTTTTTTGTATAATGACTTTGTGTATTCCTTCCATCTTCTTTTCATGTTTTCTGCATCATTTAATAGTTTTCTGTTAGAAACTTTCACTATTGCCACTTGAGTCTTGAATTTTTTCTTTAATTCCTTAAGCTTGAGAACAATAGAGTGTGTTCTTTTTTGGTTTTCTGTCTCCAGCTCTTTGCACATGTCACTTAAAATTTTTGGCTTAGTTTTCTGGAGCTACCTTTTGAAATCTTCTGTTTAGTTCCTTAACTTCATCATGTCTTCTTTTTATTTTAGCTACTTGATGTTCAAGGGCAAGTTTCAGAGTCTCTGTTGACATGTAATTTGGTTTTTTGCTTTTTTCCTGTCTTTCAAAATAAGCTTTTGCTATCTGCATGTATGATATCTTTGATGTCTTGCACAACTCACCTAGTCTTCTATCATTTGTGTGTAATGCATTAAACCTATTCTTGAGGTAGTCTACAAACTCAGGTGGAATATACTCAAGGTCATATCTTGGCTCTTGTACACTTGTTCTAGTTTTCTTCAGGTTCGGTTTGAACTTGCGTATGAGCAGTTGATGGTCCAATCCACAATCAGCACCTGGTCTCATTCTGACATTTCATATGGAGCTCTTCCATCATCTCTCTCAAAAATGTAGTCAATTTGGTTCCTGTATGTTCCATCTAGTGATGTCCACGTGTATAGGTGTCATCTATGTTGGTGAAAAAATGTATTTGCTATGAAAAGGTCATTGGTCTGACAAAATTCTATCATGCAATCTCCAGCATCATTTCTTTCACCAAGTCCATATTTTCCAATTACTGAGCCTTCTTCTTTATTTCCAACCTTTGCATTCCAGATACCAGTAATTATCAGTATGTCCTGATTGCATGTTCGATCTATTTCATGTTGTAGAAACTGGTAGAAATCTTCCCTATCTTCATTTGTGGCCTTAGTGGTGGGTGTGGAAATTTGAATAATAGTCATATTAACTGGTCTTCCTTGCAGGCATATGGATGTCATTCTATCACTGACAGCATTGTATTTCAAGACAGATCTTGAGATGTCTTTTTTTGATGATGGATGCAACTCCATTTCTCTTCAATTTTTCATTCCAGTATAGTAGACCATTTGATTATTTGACTCCAAATGGCCCATGCTGGTCCATTGTAGCTCACTGATGCCTAGAATATCAATGCTTATGTGCTCCACTTTTCTTTTAACAATTTCTAATTTTCCTAGATTCAGACTATGTACATGTCATGTTCCAATTATTATTAGATGTTTATAGTTGTTTCTTCTCATTTTGAGTCATGACACATCAGCAGATGGAGGTCCCTGGGGCTTTACTCCATTCCTGTCATTAAGGTAGACTCTATTTTAAGGAGGCACCTCTTCCTCAGTATAGTCTTTTGAGTGCCTTCCAACCTGGGGAGCTTGTTCTCCAGCACCATATCTGACAGTGTTTCTCTGATATTCATAGGGTTTTCAGTGGCTACTCATTTTGGGAGTGGGTTGCAAAGTCCTTCTTATTCGTTTGTCTTAGTCTGGAAGCTCAGCTGGAACCTGTCCCCCATGGGTAACCCTGCTGGTATCTGAGATATCAGTGGCATAGCTTTCAGCATCATAGCAGCATTCAAGCTCCCAAAGTATGGCAAACTGACAGATGTGTGGGGGACCAGTTATCCTAGGATCTGTCTTAAACTTATCATATCTTGGCTATGACATCCTCACCACTTTGGCCCTGGCTTCATCTTGGAGTTGATCGTGCCTGTAGACTCTTCATGACTTGCTGTTCTCAATCCTGCTTTGATTCCTTAAACACATAGGAACCTCTCAGTAATCATCTGGCTAGGATCAAGGTCAGACCACCCTTGGCCATTCTGAAAGATAGAGGCAATCAGCATACAAAAGAAAAAATGAGAGATGCTAAGGCACAGTGAACTAATCAACTGTTGGTGTCTATTGGTCTGCAATTTCTTTTGTCCAGAATTTAGAGTAGATGTGGTTACATGAACAGAAAACATAAAATTTGTCCTCTGCCTTCTCCATATTAAGTTTTTTATGTGGATGATAGGGCCCACAGAAAGATTCTAAGAAAGGGACAAAATAGATTAGGTTTGTATATTGAAAGGCTGACACAAATGGCAACTAGCATAGAAGAGGGGTCACTGACACAAAATAGTTGTTGTTAGGTACGGTTGAACCAGATCCAACTCATAGCGACCCTATGTACAGCAAATGAAATACCCTCTGACACTGTGCCATGCCGGGCACTACCATCAGTGCTTCTATACTATTCATGAGGTTTTCAATGGCTGATTTTTTTTTTTTTTTTTTTAGAGTGGATTGTCAGGTCCTCCCAAGCCTGCAGCACTTGGTGTTCCCTGGTGGTCTCCCACCAAGTACTAACCAGGCCTGACCCTGTTTAGCTTCTGAGATTGGATGGGATCAGACTCCACAGTGGTATGGCTGTAGGTAACACACAATAGTAAAGGGCTAAGAAAGAAATGGAGACATTTCTAGAATTATTTGAGAAACAGTGTCTCAGGTCTTGGACTTCTTTTCTGTCCCATTTTCTGACCTTCTCTCCTTTTTATACCAGGATAATTCTCAGGTTTTTAGCTGGAGAAAAATAATAGCTGTGCCTTGGTTTTATACCTATATACCTTTATTGTACTGTTCATCATGTTTATTTGTCTGGCTTACCCAACAAACTTTGAGCAACTTGATCTCAAATACTCCTCCTTTTCTTTTCTATTCTTTTCTTCTCTTTCTTATTTCTCCTTTCTTTCTTTCTTTCTTTCTTTCTTTCTTTCTTTCTTTCTTTCTTTCCCTTTCTCTCTTTCTCTTTTCCTTCTTTCCTTCTTGTATTATTTGACTTTGCCTTATTTATTCTTGAAAGAGTTGTTCACACACAGAATGCTCTTAATTAAGGCTTGGTGAACAGATGAAGAAAGAACGACCTAATCATTTATGATGACATATACCATGTCATTTAATCATCTAAAAACTTTATATAGACTTGCTGTTATTGATGTCATTTTATAGATGGGAAAACAAAGAGTTCTATAGAAGGGAATCTTGAGAAGCAACAGGCTTTTGGAGGTTGGTATAGGAAAAAGTATCAGAGAATGAGACAAAAATGGAATGGGCAGAGTTAAGAAGAGAATCTGTGGAAAGAATGAGAGGAGCAAGGATGATTCCCTAAGGCATAACATTTGCGGGGGGTCAGGGTGGAGAGAAAAGAAGTCTGACAAAAGACTTAAAAGAAGTCAGAAATTTAGAAGGAGAACTGGGAGAAAATGGAAAAGGGAGGCTTTTTTTTTTTTTTTAAAGATGGTTGACTTAGTCGGCACTGCCTCAGACTGTGAGAGGTCAAGTTATTTAAGGATGAAAGCGCTTTGAATTTGCCCTTTAGATGCTTGTCTGTGCACTGTTAGTATGGTGATGGTGATAGAAAACTGAGGGCAGAGCCGATGCATGAGTTGAAGGGAAGGGGAGGGAGTGGAGGTGGTGAGTAGCTGCCCTAAGGGAGGGTACATTTTGAGGAATTCAGTGGAGGGAAGGAGTTGCAGAGGTCAGTAACCAGAGGAGAAAGACATTACAGAAGTTTCCTTTTTTTCCCTTCAGATAGAAAAATGATTTATTTTGTTTATATATAAAGGCTGAGGGGAAGGAGCCTCGAAAGATGGTCCAAATAGAGAGGAGAGGGCATGATTGAGAGAATAATATTTTAAAGGATGCTGAGGAGATGAGTCCTAAGTCCCAGGAAGGGCAAAAGAAAGGATGCTTTCTCCCCTGACCCTCACCACAGGGTGTAGGGACAGGTTTGAAACCCTGGGGTGTTATGAAGGCAGAAAATGCCAAAGAGGCAGCTCAGAGATTGGGAAAGACATAGCAAAGCCTCTCTGCGGTTCCTGGTGTGGAACTGGGGCAGGCTATAAAGTTTTATATATTTTTTTCATAAAGAAAAATAAATAAATGTACTACATCTGCATAATATGACTTTGTACTGAAATAAGCCTCACTATGGTGCCTTCTTCAAAATTAACAGATAGGGGCATAAAGTGTTACAGAAAGTAGTTTCATTTAATTTACTGTATTTCATTTGTTTAACGTGGCAGTGGCAATTGATGCTCCTTTTTGTATTGTGATCACCATCTACACATTACCATACTTTCGCCTTCACAAATTCACCCTGCTTGAAAAGAAAAGGATTTGCAGATTCCATTGGAATTTTCTTTATTTTTCAAACTGTATATGTGTGGGCATAAAACATACATCTGTATATTTCTTACCTACATTCATTCAAACCTATGTTAATGGTCAAGTGAAGTCAAGTAGTTTTAAACAACAACAACCAATTAAAGCAAATGAAGACAAAAGGAATAAAGGATAAAATAGCTATGGGGTAAAGTGCAATAGAACTTGAAGGATTTTAGAAGGATTACATGATATAAGGTTTATTTTCAACCTTTTCCTTCCCAAGGTAGGAGTTATTAACTGATTAATTAATTAATTAATTACTATACAATAAGACCTCTTAATGGTCTGGGTTTTAGCTCAGTTGGTAGAGTGCCACTCTGCAGTCTCTGTGGTCCCAAGTTCGACTCCCTGCAATGCAAAAATGGGAGAAGGACACCGCAATCCACTTCTGAGGCAATCCCCAAACAATCAGCCATTGAAAACCCTATGAAGGTCACTATGAGTTGGATACAACTGGACAGTACCTAACAACAACAAGAAGAAGATCTCTTAATAGATGCTTCAGTGACATTTGGGAAAAAATTCACTTCCCAAACATATATGGTTATCTTGTGTGAGGGATTGGTTCCAGGATCTCCTGGAATACCCAAATTTGTGGATGTTTGTGTCTCTCATACAAAATGTTATAATAAAGCCAAATATGGTGGCTCATACCTTGAATCCCAGTGATTCAGGAGGCAGAGACAGAAAGATCATAGGTTTGAGGCCAAAGGCAGCCTGCATAACTTAGTGTTAGGTGCTGTCAAGTTGGGTCCAACTCATGGTAGACCTTATATAGGACAGACAAAACACTATCTGATACTGTGCCATGCCTGGCACTATTCCTCTGCTATTCCCAGGATTTTTGATAGCTGATTGTTTTGAGGGTGGGTTTCTGGGTCCTTCTCCCAAGCCTACAGCACCCAGTGTTCCCAGGTGGTCCCCCATCCAAGAACTAACCAGGTCCAAACCTGATTAGCTTCCTAGATTTCACAAGATTAGATGCCAGAGTGCTATGGTTATAGACCAAACACAATGTAGATAGATGTTTATACAATATTATTTAGGGAATATTGATAAGAAAAAAAGATTTGTACATGTTCAGTACAGATGCATATTTTTCTGAGTATTTTCAATCTGTGGTTGAATCTGTGTATATAGAACCCACAAATATGAAGGAACAAGTGTAACTACAAGAGAGAAAAAAGTAATATTTTCTCCTAAATATGTCAGTTTTTCTTATATCACATTCAATGCTAAAAGTAAGGCATTTTTACATATAACTTACCAGTGTGGGTTGCCTACATATGTACCAACGAGAATGTAGTGATCTGTTATGACAATATCATTTTCTGGCTACCAAGCCAAACCAAGCTATCTTTAAATACATACATAATATTGGGCTGGGTTTCTGGCTACCAAACCAAACCAAGCTATCTTTAAATATATATAATATCATCTTGGGCTGGGGTCTGGCTCAGTGGGCAGAATGCTTCTCTGTAGTTCCTGAGGACCCAGGTTCTCTCAGCAGTGCAAAAATGAGAGAAGGATGTGGCAGTCCACTCCCCCCCCAAAAACCAGTCCTGAATCAATCAGCCATTGAAAACCCTGTGAGAGTTGCTATGAGTCGGATACTACGCAATGACACCTAACAACAACAACAACAACAACATACATAGATGGAAAAGTCATAATGTAACCCTTTTTTATAATGTATATACTCTAATAAAAAAGTAACTTTTCTATTATTTGGTTCTCATTGGTGTATATTTTGATAAAAACTATTTCCTTATGGCAGTAATTTATTTTAGGGGCAGAAGGAATATTTAAATATGACTCTACTTTCAAGTTAAAGGGAAGGTGGACACTTCATTTGCCTAAAAGGAGAAGAGGCATACATTCAGTTTGCTGCCTGGTTGTTTCCAGGACATCCTACATTGGATTAGGTCCTCCTCCAAAGGACCTCAAGATCTTAACATCTAGCCAGTTCTTAAGAGGAGAAGGAAGTCACGAAATGGGCATTTGCTCAATGTTATCTCCCAGACATCAGTGCTTCATGGATTATGCTGTCTTACTCTGAGATATGCATTGTCTTCATTATTTAAAGGTAAACATTCTTGAGAGGGGTCACTATTAAATCCCTATAAGGAAATTATGTTTGGGGGAGTGGCGGGTCAATGAAAAAGGGAAGATCCTCAAGTAGATGGATTGACACAATGTCTGCAACAATGGGCTTAAAGATAAGAAAGATCATGTGCCTGGCACAGAGTCAGAGAGTGTTTCGTTCTGTGGTACATAGGGTCACTATGAACTGGACCTGAATTGACGGCACCTCACAACAACATTTTTGAGAGGGGTCACATATTAAATTACCATCTCCTTTTAGAAACCAATTTGTCAGAAATAAATCTTCACTGACAAAGCAAAGAACAAGGTGGCTAAGATAGTACTGTTGCTAGTTAGGGGTGAGAACGAGTTTCCATAAAGTGGGCAAAATACCCAGGAAGTACAGCTGGTGATTTATCAGAAAGAATTTCACTTAGTTCCCTCATTTTTCATCTGGCCAAAAACACCCTTGTCTTGGGAAATACTTTTGACATTGCTCTTTTTCATGTGAAAGTGTTGTATATGTACTTTCCAAGAAGCACATCAAAGGGTTTTCATTTCTGTAAGGGTCTGTTTCCAGCTAAATTCATTCTCAGGACTTTCTCAGCCTGCTCACATAAGTAACATGTTTGGGTTGCCTAAAAATGACATTTTGTTTCTCTCCCTCAGATTTGTAGAAAGTTCATGAAAGCCAAATTCTTGTCTTGCATTGTAGAAGATCACAGTTTTGTCTTATGACTATGATTATCAAATGTACCAAATATAGAATGAGTTTTCAGAAAGTATTTAATTTTGTTGCCTCTTTAAATCGTTTAGCCAAAAAATTTGGGTTGTTTATCATGACACTGTTCCACAATATTTCTTGGCTATAAAAGTCTTAAAATAATGTAGGAGATGCCTTTTTTTTTTATAGCCTTCTATGAACCAATTGTTGAAATCTTTTGGGATATCCTAAGATCTTTTTAAAAATTTCTTCGTAGAAAATAGAAATAGTAGAAAACCTCCTGTGATTAGTTTCATTTCATAAGAATATAGCTTGTTTGTATATAAACTGTTATTATTTCCTGTGTTAGGCAATTAGGTATTAAGTTTCTGACGCTCCATAAGATTAGCTATCAGTCACTTTTCTTCTGGTTATTACCACAAAAATATCACAGAACAATTAACTTTAAATTGCTCCAGTCCATGTAAGAGTTTAATCGAACAGTCCTCTGTAGGAGTTTTTGTATCACTCTCATTTTTCAATGAAGATTCTGTGGGTCAGTGATGGTAAGCAACTGGCTCAAGACCTCAGGGCCAGTGTGTGGCCACATTAAGATCCATTTCCAATCTCTGATTCCAAATGCAACATTCCTCCACCAAAGGCAAACAAAGCCTTTCTTCCATGGATTTTCCTTACTGTAGCCAGCATATGACATGAAGAACAAAAAACCACAACAGCATGATTCCTCACAGAAGAAACAGGAAACAGTTTTAAACTCCCAAGGAAAAGAAAATTTCAAGTCCTGTTAGCACATAGGGAGTTCCACGTCTTTGAAGTTACAATTCTTTCTATGGACAGTGTTGTCAATAAAATAAGTCAATGTGATGAAAGTAAGCCACACTCCCTCAGACAGAAGCACACCATAAGGCCTTCTAAAATCTTCATATCAACTGTTTTCTGCTGCACAAATATACAAAATCTCATTTCATCCTAAGATGCTTGACTCTGAGACACATGTTGGAAATGTATGCAGACATGACTTACAAAGTTATCCTCTAGTGAGAAAAACATTTTCTTGTGGGTATTGGACTGTCATACAAAGTGTCAAGAATGTAGCAGGTTTTGGGTAGGAATTCATCTTCTTTTTTTGGTAATTACTAAAGTTGCAGGAAAACAGACTGCATGGTGTCTGAAAACATAATGAAAGCAAATATTTATTACTCCTTATGCTAATTTCTTTAGGTAACTGTGACCTTCAGAAAAATTCTAGTGGTAACCATGCAGGTAGTTTAGGAGTGTAGGGTTTGATTAAAGGTGATGTGTTATTCTGTCAGAGAGAACTGAGCTGTCTACATTCCACAACTTCATGGTGTTTAAGGGAACGGATGGTATTAGACTGCCATGGTATGAAGGCGGGTTAGGCCACTTATTAGCTGGGCATCCTTGGGCATTCTTAGCTACTCTAGGCCTTAGTTTCTTCACTTTTTAAGTGGGCTTTTAATAGTACCTATGGGTCACTATGAGTCAGACCGGACTGAATGGCACCTAACCACCACAACACATTACTACCTATCTCATTGTGTTATTGAGTAGTAAGGAGGTTTAGGTCTATAAAGCATTTTAAATATTACCCGATACATAGGCAATATTTGCAAAGTACAAATAAATTAACTACATTGTCCTCAAAGAGTAACTATTTGTATTTATTGAAAATTATGGTCAGAAATTTGAAATAGAGAGGAAGCACATTAGACCATACAGGAAAATGGGGTCTCATGTGGTCAACTTTCTGCCCTTTTATGACACAATTCCTTCTTCTTCCTATCAGCGAGGAGCTTCTAATACCTCAGTGTCATTGTCCGGAAGTTTCAGCTTTGAAGAGAAGAGAGGTAAAGTGATACGCTGGGATTGTTTATAAGGAATTAACTTTTGAAAATAAAATATCCTATTAAAGTTTAGTTCTATTTTCCTGGTAATAGTAAAAAGCCAAACAAATTTTAAGTGTAACTTTTAATTAAAAAAGTAGTATGGTATATTTTGAAATACCTTGTATCTTGTTATATGTTGATGGATGTAAAGCATACACACAAACACACAAACAAAAATAAGTAATAAATATCATATATAAAATATAACTAATATATGGTCTTATATATTCAAGGTGTATTACTTAGTTCTCATAGGCCCATGATTCAGACAGGGGCACAGAGATAGATTTAAGATGCTAACTCATAAGGGAAACTCAAACAAGGGTGGTGGAAGAGACAAAAATAAATCCTGTTTTCTGGGGATGCAATGGAGCGGGGATTTGGAGGCTTCATGGACCAAGAAGCATCCAGGCCACACTGGAAACATGAGTGGCTATCAGTGTGTATAAGGAGGGGGCTTCAAGGCTGGGGACAGCAAAACAGACCAAGACAGCCATAGACCTAATGACTACTGAAAAGACAATGGACTATTTGTTTTGCAGTAAAGGATGTAATCTAGTAAGAGAATGTATAAAATGGAGATAGGAAAACCTCATCGAGTAAGAGGGCAAAATACCTTCACCTGCACTGAGGCCCCATGTGCTGTCTGTGGTGGTTGGCTGCCCCTCGCCCTGGATCCCTTGGAATCAAATCCATAAGCCAGAACTTTACTCAATGGAAATTATTTCTGCTCCAAAAAAGTACAACAAAACCAAACTCAAAAGTACAAGAGATGCTCCGGGTAAGTTTTGACCCTAACTTTAATAGGATATTTTATTTCCCTAAGTTAATTTCTTATAAACAATCCCAGCAAATCACTTTACCTATCTTCAAAGCTGTGCCCCAGCTGTCATGCCTCTGAGAGGGTCTGCCCTGCTCCTTACTTTGACTCATTACTGTACAGCATACCAGCATTTAGCACATCATGTTGCTAATAGAACCATCCAGAAGAGTAAACATCACACAAAATAGAAACTTATCCCAAATAAAACTCTGTATGAATTTAAGGGTCCTCTTAGAGTACTACCACACTGATCTAGGATGTTTAAACTCTTTTCTGACCCATTTACAAAATGTCCATCCTTTGTACTGCTCTGGAAATATTACATTTTTGCATTAGATTCCTCTTCTTGAGGAAGTTCAAAGTCTTGAAACAGTACATTTGCATCTATACTACGGTGATGGCTAGTTATCATAAAAGGCTTATAATCAAACTCCTTATCCCCTGCTTCCTAGCCTATTATAATTTTTCTCCCTCAGATCATAATAAACTAGCAACTGGAAACATAAAGAGATGAAGTCATATAAGATGAAGTCATACAAAAATGTTGTTGTTGTTAGGTGCCGTCCAGTCGGTATCCGACTCCTAGCGACCCTCTGTACCAACAGGGGAAACACTATTGTCAGTGCTTCTCTGCTGCTCATAGGGTTTTCAATGGCAGATTGATTTTTGGGAGGGGGTTGCCAGGTCCTTCTCCCAAGCCTACAGCTTCTGGTGTTCCCAGGCGGTCTCCCATCCAGGTACTAACCAGGCCTGACCCTGCTTAGCTTCCGAGATCTGACGGGATTGGATGCCACAGGGCTACTTCTGCAGGCCATACAAAAATAACAAATTCTAAAACACAAAAATAAATAACAGTAACAACAACAAACCCAAGAAAGAATCGGTGCCATCACACTTAACAATCTAAATTTTGCTAAAGACAAACAACTTTCTTGGCTTTCCAAAGCTATGGATATTTTTTAAAGTACTCAAGAAATTAGCACTTGGAAGGCTGAGGCAGGGGATTGTGAGTATAGGTCAGCCCAGGGTAAACATAGTGAGGTCTTGTCTCAAAACAAAACAAAACAAACGAACAAACAAACAACAAGGAAAAACAGAAAGAAAGAAAAAGAAAAGAAATCAATAGCTCATAAAGATAGGAGAAAAATTTTTGGTGGGAATGTAAAACGAACATCAACTCAGCCTCCATCAAAGAGCTGGACCTCACTCCATGGCAACTAACAACACCAACAATTTCTTAATAGAAAGTGCACTTGTCTGGTTATTGCAGGTTGACTAAGAAGACAGAAAACCTTTTAGGGACACCAGCTATTCTATATAAATCTCCAATGGCTAATGCTTATACCTTGATGGATGTTATAGAAAGCAGGTGCTCATGGTACTGGGCAATACTATGACTTGAGGTAAATGAAGAAGGTCAATAAAGTAAATTCTCAGTTTCAGAGTAAAGCGGAACAAAAATTTAAGTAGCAAATAACTGGAAGCCAAGGTGGAAGTATAGACCTTCATAGTGGATGCAAGTTTATAATGTGCTATATAAATGCATTTAATTATTTTATTACTACCAGTCAATAGAATGGGGCTGGGATTTAGCTCAGTCTCTGAGGTCTCGGGTTTGATTCCCAGCACCACAAAAATGGGAGAAGGATGTGACAATCCACTCCCGAGGCAATAGTGAAACAATCAGCCATTGAAAACCCTTTGAGGGTCACTATGAGTTGGACATGTCTTGACAGTACCTACCAACATTCAATAGAAAAAATATGTTCAAACTGTATTAATTGTGAATTTAATTTCACTGTAAAGGAAATAGTTTACAATATGTACATGATCACATAGTTTGCAGATACTCGTGTCCAGCTGCTGCCTTGAGAGAGAAGGTTTAAGAGTAAGGGTATGCAGAGGGACACGACAAGATGAATAAGCTAAAGAGGATAACTGAAAAATGGAACAGAAATAAGTAAAATATATGTAAAATGGCAAACAAAGAATCCATTAGAAAGTTGTTTCTATGGCACCAAACTTACTGGGAAATGCAGGCATTACTGACTTGTCAATATAGTTTCTTCTTTCATTTGGTTGTTGCTGTGCTATATATTGCACATAGTCATATATTCATTATCTCATCATCTCAGTATAATACTGAATCCCAGGCTTTGTTTAGGGGGCAAATAAAGGAGACTAGTCAGCTAATTGCCACATAATTCAAACTAAATTCATGGATGGGGAATGCATCATTTTAAACAAATGAACACAAGCCCAAAAAGAGAAATACCATATGTTCTCACTCATATGTGGGAGCTAAATCATAAAGGAAAAAGATCCTATACGTAAATTGATATATAAAGAATGCGCAATTAAACTTAGTGAAGAAAGGACACTATAAAGAGTTAAAAGAAGGAGGGAGGGAACTAGCAGGGGGAAGCAAAGATGGCGGAAGGTGGGATGGGGAGAAGAGTCATTGTAGAGGGGTAATGAGAGACAGGATAATCTCACAGTAAACAATGCAACTTCATGAATATGTTGGAAAACTAGGGGAATATATTCCAAATATTCATTTTGGTTTTACTACATATTAGCCATAAGGCCCCATAAACCTTGTGAGTTCATGAAAGTGTAGCTAGAAGTGATGTAATGGTTGCATAATGGAGAAAGCCAATGCAGTATTACTCTGTACCCCACCATCATTTACTAATAAAGGGAGAAAAAAGGTAACATCAAAAAAAAAAAAAAAAAAGAAAAGAAAAATAATTCAATCCATTTAAATTTTCTCATAATTAAAGTTATATTAATTTAGACCTTTAAATCAAATATCCCATATTTGATTTTTATGTATTCACATGCATGCATATTTATGCATATGATATATGAATGCATATATCTACATAAATTATATATGTACAATGGTTATTAATTTTACACAGTCACAATGTAGGCTGTGCAAAAAATGTACTGTGTTTATTCTTTAAAATCCAAGCAAATCATAGACTTTCATTTCTGCTTGGTTGTAGAATCCTTACTGTAGCCATATTAAGGGAACACAATCAATCTAATTTAATTTTATTTAATTTAAATATTTATTTTCAGTGCTGGGGATCAAACCCATGTCTTTGCACATGCTAGGCAAGTGTTTTACCACTGAGTTATATCTCTGGCCATATCTAACTTTAAACTTCATTTTAGGTTGACTACTCTCTGAGTTCAGAATTATCCCCACTACTACTCTGTCACTTATTATTTTTTCCTAGTGGGAGTTGCATTAGGGAGACTTTCGTAAGTTCTGGTTTTGGAAGTGGAGTGTACTGTGTGTACATCTCTGGTTTATGATGGCCATGGTCTTTATTGGCCTTCGCTGAGGTGTAACTCTTCCATTATTCTTTTGAGTGTGACCTTGTATTTCAATGGTTGTTGTTGTTGTTGTTAGGTGCTGTCGAGTCGGTATCCGACTCATAGCGACCCTCATAGGGTTTTCCATGGCTGACTGTTTCGGGATTGCCTTGGGAGTGGATTGCCAGGTCCATCTCCCATTTTTGCGGTGCTGGGAATTGAACTCGGGACCTCAGAGACTGCAGCGCAGCGCTCTACCAACTGAGCTAAATCCCAGCCCATCTCAATGGTATCTGCTGTGAAAGTCAGTGTTTCCACCTTTGGCTCCAGTTGTCAGCTTTGAACTTGTGTTCCTCTTTTCTCTAAGACTGGGGTCTTAGAGTGTTATCCTTTTCCATTTACCTCAGGAGCTAGCTATTATCCAGGTTGCATGGAAGTGGCTGCTGCTTTCCAGAATGTTCACCTGGACATATGCATCTGCCTTTGGAGATTTGTACTGGATCGCTGGCATCCCTAAAACGTTGGTTGTCTGCTTGGTCAAATCTAGGATGATCAAGCAAATGCCACTTCTGTGTAGGAGTTGCTACCTCTGAAGTAGTCTATCATGATTTCTGTTGTCTTATTCTCACCTCCCAAGGACTTACCCAGGCCCCACTACTCCCAGGAAACTTCTTAGCATCTTAACTGCAGAGAAATCCACTGTTCCTCTTTTCATGGCCGGTTAGAGGAAATTGTCATTTTTTGTCTCCACTTTATTTTATGGTACTACCTTGAAGTTCTGAGTCCTCTGGGCTTGAGTTCTTGATATTTAAAGCCAAGCCTTTGGAATTTAAAAGGACAACATTTCTTATTTACTAATGCAGCTCTAGCAATGGAAAGCCACAGTGTCAAGGCTGTTATCTCTGCTGTTTGACAAAACCCATTTAAGATCTTAATCCCTCAAAATGTGTCTCTGTTCTTTTCATATTATTTCTTTCCATACAATGGTAAAAAACCTCTGTTTTCAAGTGGCAAAGAATGACAGAGAAAAATGAATTTTAAAGAACACATTGTTTCAGTCACAAACCTTAGTCTGTTATATTTACATATAGTTGTATATTAAATTTGAATGGATACCAATTGCTTTGCTCCCTGGAAGATATTCCCTCCTCTAAGAACTATTTCTTTATTCAAACAATATGGATTTCCATTTGTTTGGGGCATCCATTTCCTTGCACCACCCCATACACTGGCCACATTGGATTCGTCTGAAGGGTGGGATTATTATTCAGGGCTAATCAAAAGTTTTGCTGATTATTTTTAAAGAAGGAACATATGGTAGGCATTCAGAGATGTGAGGGTTACTAGGGCAAACCAGTCTGTCATTAGACAGAGTGAAGTTAATAGACAAAGGCAAGTAGGGATAAGTGATAGAGAAAGCTGTGAAGACATCATTGGAAAGTCAGATTAAAAGAACTAATTTTTCACTTTCTAAAGTTCTATGGCTTTCACTCCAACATGGATTAATGATTTGGAACATCTGTTACCTGTGTGATCTTCAGTGTTACTTAACCCTGTGGAGATCATGGTCAAAAAAATCACAGCATAGGTCATATGTATCCGAGGGAGATACATTCATTACTAGTCATGTACAAACGTGAAGCCAGTCATGACTGCGAACCTATGCATCTGACATATGTAACGATATTTAAGAAAAAAGTTGATTTGATCTCTCAGATTAGTCACAACCTCCAAAGGGTTAAACTTTATGATCTACACTTACCTTTTTGTGAAAGGAGGCCGATGGTGCCAACTCTAATGGGCTAAACACACAGGACTGGCAGCTTGTTGTTGTTGTTAGGTGCTGTCAAGTTGTGTACGACTCATAACAACCCCCACAGGATTTTCAATGGCTGATTGTTTGGGGATTGCTTCAGGAGTGGATTACTACTTTCTTCTTCTATACCTTGTCATGGGATGAACTTAAGGATAAAGTTAGTCTTGACCTTAAATCTGTCTTTTATTTTTCTCATAAATGACTTTAAAAGACTATTCTCTATATTGTCATGGGTTTAGTGAATAACACTTCTGGAGTTACTCAGATGAGAAAACATGGATAGAGTTCATGTATTGTTTAATGAAAGAAGTTTAGGCTTAGCTAACTTCAGTCCCAACATTTAAATATATCTTAGCCACACAGTAGCATTCTACATAGATAATGTGTGCACAAAATCAATGACTAATACTTACAGATTGCCAACCTGCATTTTCTGTAATATTAGATTTTTCTCTTTTTTAATATTATAGGAAAAAAAGCTACAAATGGCTTGATTCATTTTTATAACATTGATTCAAAAGAAATACAGTTCCCTGGTATGTCCTAATATATCCCTTTTATCCTTCAAGCATAACCTTGATTTGGCAAAGAGTACAAAAATGTATATTATATTTTAATATTTCTGTAAAGAATGCTAGTGACTTTAACTTCATCAGTTTTTCACTACAGATTGCCTTCACAAGTTGAATAGATGGTATCTTTATGTGATTGTAAATGAAGAAAACCCAGCCAGTGAGAAATGAAGACTACCTCTTCATGGTCCTTGTAGTTCCTAGGAGTTTCAGTGTTGCTAGGCTGAGCCTTTATAGGCAGTTCTTTGTGTGTGGCTGAAACAGAGCAATACAGACAGGGACTGGAGACTTTGACTCTTGTTATTCTCTAAGACTATACATTCCCTTTTAAATTGTGGGAAGCATAATGTTTTGGCAGGAAGAACCTCAGCCCATTTGCTGCCTGTAATTTTAGGGCCAATTGCTCTTTAAGAAGTTTAAATTTGAGAATTCTGATTAGAAAATAATTGCATGTTTACTGTAGGACATTTGGGATACACAGAAAAATATATGTAATAATGAAAATCATGCTTTTCATTTTGCCACCTAAAAACAATCACTGTTAACTTTTTTCCACATCTGGGTTGACACAGGTGATGTCATTCTGCATAATCAATTTTGACTTCAATCATTTTTTCTCCTACTGTTGTAGCACAAGCCTTTCTTCTTATTACTGAAGACAAAATATTGGAAGCACAATATTTAAAAAGGGTATGACGTTTGCAGTAATGCACATTTCCTCTTTGCCTTATTATTAACATATTTTTTCTAGGTTTTTAGAATTATTAATGCATGATAAACACTCCCCCCCACATAAGAACAACAAGGAAAGCAAGGCAGGCCTTATGGGGCACAAATGCACTTTCCATTCTTGTCTTGGGGCCTTTACTTTTTGTGGAGATATCATGTATTACAACATAGAGTGCAATTTTTCTGTTCAGTGCTCTGATGCCCAGGTTGGGGAATGAGACATGGTCACCCCTTATAAGTCCATACACCGATTCTGAAAGTAAATTTTAATTTTTGTAATCCATTGCTTGCTTGGAATCACTCTAGGAAATACTCTAGTTCTTCTCTTGTCAAATCCATATCACACTACTCTCTAGTGTTTACCAGGTGATTTTCCTTGATCCAGACAATGCTAGGTGCTCAGCAGCAATGCAGCATAAGAGCCACTATTCTAATAATTATGCATGTCTTTCTCATGTTCTCAGGAGCTCTAGTTGGAGAAACCTTAGCAAACTTATTTATGATTGTAAATGGTGGTGTTGATGGATATCACTAAGAATACAGAAGCATACTTTAAATTTATGTCCTGGCTCCTGTCTGGCTCCTTCAGTATTTTGTTAAGATATTCTGAATGTCCTAAAAATTACATGCTTCCCTCATTCCTACCAATGATTTAAAACTTTTATAGTGTTCCTTGAGTCCAGCGGCCACATGGTTGACTTAGGAAAAATAGCAGCTGAGAAAAGTAAGACAAATGGAGATGCTAAGACTTTTACAGACTTAGGACATAAAGTCACAGAAATGTGCATTCATATTCCCTCTTTTCCTTCCTCTTTTTTCTTTCTTTCACCATTGAGGCCTAGAAAGGACCCAGAATTATATTCTGAGGAAAGTCTTGGCTTTCCTTGTGAATTCCCAACCCCTTGATTTGCCTCTGAGCAAAGCGAAGTTGGATAGGCATCTCAGATTTTACAAGAGAATACGAAGGAGGTTTATTTAATTCACCTGGTTCTCCATTTAGTTGGCAGGCTAAAGCAGCTGCATTATAGGTCTGCTAGGTACTAAACAGGGAAAGTAATTCTAAATTGTCACCATCTAGATGTTTTTCTAAAGCTTGGTGGAGGAAAAAATAAACTCTAATGGAGAATTACCTGGGAAAAAAAGCAGTAGATTCATTCATATTTGTGAGTCAGAAATTCTCAGTGAATTGAGTGTGGGGAAGTAGAGAAGGGAGGAGAAAGGGCAGTTGTAGTTCTCTCCATGAGAGGGTCTGGTTGTCAATACAAAGAAGATTTTTGGTGACCTATGTTACTAATCCCCACATGTCTGTCAGCTTGTTGTGCTGTGGGGGCTTGCATGTTGTTGTGATGCTGAAAGCTATGCACCAGTATTTCAGATACCAGTAGGGCCAGCCATGATGGACAGATTTCAGCTGAGTTTGCAGACTAAGACAGACTAGGGAGAAGGACCCAGAAGCTCACTCCTGAAACAATTAGCCACTGAAAATGCTATGAATAGCAGAGAAGCACTGTCCAATACAGAGCCAGAAAATGAGCTCCCTGTTCTGGAAAACATTCAAGAAATGACTGGGGAAGAATTGCCTCCTTAAAGTAGAGTTGACCTTAATGATGGGAAACAAATAAAACCCCTGGGACCTCCTTTGGCTGATATGGCATGACTCAAAATGAGAAGAAACATAGTGACTACAACATTGGGGTCAAACATAAAAAGGTCGTGTGCATGTCACAGTGTTGTGTAGTGTTTCATTCTGTTGGACATAGGGACACCATGAGTCAAACATATTTCATCTTACTTCCATCTTATTTTCCCCATCTTTTTTCCTTTTGTATGTTGTTGTTGTTGTTGTTGTTGTTAGGTGCTGTCGAGTCGTGTCCGACTCATAGCGACCCTCATAGGGTTTTCAATGGCAGATTGTTTTGGGACTGCCTTGGGAGTGGGTTGCCATGTCCTTCTCCCATTTTTGCAGTGCTGGGAATCAGACTCGGGACCTCAGAGACTGCAGCACAGCGCTCTACCAACTGAGCTAAATCCCAGCCCCTTCCTTTTGTATAGTAATTAAATATTCTTGATTATTCTTATTTTGCTGCATTACTTACATCATTGCAAGTCATTTTAATTCCGTTTTGCAATTATATAGGCTCTAAAAATAAATCTAAAACAAACATATGTGAGCTCTACTAGGTGGACTAGTATGACCAGTGAGACTAATTATTTTCTAACATGAATTTCATCTGAAGTTTGCTCTTCTGCTGACATTCTGAGCTTCCATTTATTTTCAGCTCTGTCTTTTAGCTTTAGGGATAAACTAATCCAGTCATCTTCGATAGAAGCTTTCCAGCAAGTTCCTCAGGTCACATTATTTCCCAAATGTCTTCAAATATATTGCATTGCTGCAAACTGATTTTTGGCTTGTCTTTAAACTTAACATCAGAGTTTTCTATAATCATTTGGCCCTTTTTTAAGGTCACCAAAGGCAATTGTTTGTACATTCAAATTTGCTATGTGAGATGATTCTAATGATAATCATACATCAATATCTTGTGTAAAATAGGCTATTTAACTGATATAAATAACTTCTATGTGATATAGCCAATCCCCTAAAATTTACTCCTCTAGAGACTTTATACCCTGCTTAGGGAATTTTACTATTTGCTAATCACTTGATACAGTGGGTATGCAAAAATTTTATGACCATCCATCCTGAGGCTCATAAAATAGCAGGCCTTTATTTCTCCACTTTTAATTGGGTGGTAAATGAATGAGACAATTGTTAGGATCTTATTAGCCATTTTTAATCAGGGAAATGGAAACCACTCTGCTGGTATTTAACATAGAGAATTGGTTACCAAACTGAAGGATGGGCTGCAGAAACAAAATGGATAAATGGCATTTCTAGAAACTTATGAATCTGCCCTCACCACCAATGTTGTTAAAATCCTTGTTTTGAGTAGGAACCAAGGAGCTTACACTATCACTAACTCTTGTCTTCTTTCTCTGCTTTTACTCTCATGCAAGAGCTTCCCATTGGTAAAACTAAACTGGAACACAGCCAACAACAGATCCTGGGAGGTGTAATTTTAAGGCGTCCACCATTGACTAAGGCTACAAATGAAGATAGGGAAGATTTGTACCAGCTCCTGCAATCAGAAATAGATTGAACATACAATCAAAACACACTGATAATTTGTGGTGACTGGAATGCAAAAGTTGGAAATGAAGAAGGCTCAGTAGTTGGAAACTATGGCCTTGGTGACAGAAACAATGCTGGAGATCACGTGATAGAATTTTCTCAGACCAATGACCTTTCATTGCAAATACCTATTTCCATAAACAGTTAACTATAAACATGGAATTCACTAGATAGAAGGTAGAGGAACAAAATTGCCTATGTTTGTGGACAGAGATGATGGGAAAGCTCAGTTTAAAATGTCAGAGCAAGAAGAGGCGATCAGACAATCAACTGTTCATATGCAGGTTCAAAGTGAAATTGAAGAAAATTAGAACAGGTGTACAAAAGCCAAGATATGACTTGTCAAAAGAGACTCTGAAAATTGCCCTCAAACTTCAAGCAGCTAAAGAAAAAGGAAGACAGAAGGAAGTCAAAGAATTAAACAGAAGATTTCAAAGGGCAGCTTGCGAAGGCAAAATCAAATATAATGACATGTGCAAAGAGATGGAGATAGAAAACCAAAAGGGAAGAACATGATCTGTTTTTCTCAAGCTTAAGGAATTGAAGAAAAAATTCAAGCCTTGAGTGGCAATAGTGAAGGATTCTACAGGGAAAATATTAAAGGACACAGGAAACATCAAAGGAAGATGGAAGGGATACACAGAGTCATTATACAAAAAATAATTTGTGGATGACTAACCATTTGAATTTGCATATGACCAGGAACCAATGGTACTGAAAGAAGTGGAAGATACCTTGAATAAATTGGCAAGACACAAAGCCCCAGGAATTGATGGAATACCAATACAGATGTTTCAACAAACAGATGCAGCACCGGAGGTGTTCACTTGTTTGTGCCAAGAGATTTGGAAAACAGCGACCTGGCCAACTGACTGGAAGAGATCCATATTTATGCCTACTACCAAGAAAGAGGATCCAACTAGACATGGAAAGTATCAAATGACATCATTAATATCATTTCCTTGTAGAATGAAATAAAAATTTTGCTAGAGATCATTCAAAAGTGACTGCAGCAATATATACAGAGAGAATTGCTGGAAAATCAAGCCAGATTCAGAAGAGGGCATGGAACCAGGCACATCATTGCTACTGTCAGATGGGTATTAGCTGAAAGCACAGAATACCAAATAGGTGCCTACCTATGTTTTATCAACTATGCAAAGGTATTTGACTGTGTGGATAACATTGAGAAGAATGAGAATACCAGACCACCTAATTGTACTCATGAGGAATCTGTACATGGAACAGGAGGCAGTCATTCAAATGGAACAAGGAAACACTTCTTGGTTTAAAGTCCAGAAATGTGTGAATAAGGGCTATCTTCTTCCACCATATCTCTTCAATTTTGATGCTGAGCAAATAATCCCAGAAGCTGGACTTTATGAAGAAGAATGAGACATCAGGACTGGAGGAAGACTCATTCAAGTGCACTATGCATATGACACAATTCTGCTTGCTAAAAGTGAAGACTTGAAACATTTACTGATGAAGATCAAACAACATAGCCTTCAGTATGGATTTCAACTCAACATCAACAAAAGTCCTTACAACTGGGTCAGTTTGCAACTTCACAATAAATGGAGAAAAGACTGAGGTTGTCCACGATTTTGGTCTACTTGGTTCTACAATCAACACCCTTGGAAGTAGCAGCCAAGAAATCAAAAGACTCATTGCTTTGGGAAAGGCTGTGGCAAAACATCTCTTTAAAGTATTGAAAAGTAAAGATTCACATTGAAGAAGATGGTGCACCTGACTCATGCTATGGTATTTTCAGTCGCATTATTATGGTTCTGAAAGCTGGACATTGAACAAGGAAGAAGGAGAAGAATTGATACTTTTGAATTATGGTTCTGGAGATGAATATTGACTATACCATAGATTGCCAAAAGAACCAACAGATCTGTCCTAGAAGTGCAACAAGAGTGCTCCTAAGAAGCAGGGATGGCTAGACTGTATCCTAAGTATTTTGGACATGTCATCAAGAGGGACCAATCCCTGGAAAGAACATCATGTTTGGGAGAGTGGCAGGTAAACAACAATAGCAGCCACAACAACAACAGGAAAATCCTCCACTAGATGGATTCACGCAATGTCTGTAGCAATGGGCTTAAACATTAAAAAAGATCATGTGTCTAGCACAGAATCCTAGAATGCTCCATTCTGTCATACATAGGGTTGCTAGGAGTCACACCTGACTCAGGGTCACCTAACAACAACAACCATTGGCATGGCAGGGGAGAATACAGAATGTACTTCTCTGCATGTACTTCTCTTCTGAACCTTTTCTTGTTGTTGTTTTCTACTCTGAGTCACTTTGTTCCTCTGTTTCTTTCATATGATATAAATATCCTAATTTTAAAACATTTTGAATTATATAAAACTCTTTCTAACTCAAGTACCTTGTCAGTAATGTCAGGAACACTGCGTGGAGTCACTCATAGGAATTTAACCAGAAATATCTTAGGCGTTTTTATTGCCATTTATATGTTTTTTGTCAATTCTTAAATTGTAAATTTTTTCAACCAGGTAATATACTTAATGCATCTTTTATTTTAGCTACCTTAATTCCATGTTTCCTTGTAAGGGTGGAGGAAATTTAATTCTTATGTCTGAATACTTTTTCAGCTTCATTTATTTAGATTTGATTCTTATCTTGGTTATCTGCTTTTAATAAGCATGCATTTGTTTTTAACTGTTCTGTGTCAAAATATGGGCCTTAGTGTTCGGCTTCTACATCAAAAACTATGGTTGATCAGCTTTCATCTTGACTGCCAAAATATTCAGAAGAATTGGGGATTATTAAAATTCATCATAAAGTGCATCCGCAAAGAGTTGGGTATTCAAGTAGCAGAGACGGAATGGCTCTGAACCGCAGTAGTGTAACTGGGTTGGAGAATGAACAAAATCTAAGTAAGAGGTCTCATATTTCTCCATAGCCCTTTGTCCCCAGAAGGGTTTCTTGTCATTTTGGCAATAGTTGACAGGACTCACTGGAGCCCCGACATGTACTGTCTCTCCTGTAAGTGTTTCTGACATAAATGGTATAGTCCTGGAGGCTTTTGACAAGTTTGTCAACCGAATGAATGGGCTACTAAGTCTTAAAACCACACTAAAGGTCTTGTAAGTTGTTCAAGGGAGGGTGCAAAATCCAGATAACCAAATAGTGGCTTCAGAATTGTTCTGCTTGCCTGCTCACTGATGACAGTTCAACAGACAAAAAAGAAGTAAAATAAAATAAAATAAAATAAATAAAAATAAAAAATTAAGAAAAACAAATATCTAGCTTTAGCAGCAGCACAGTGTAGCATATGCATTATAAATAGAATGCATTTTTCAAAAAGCTATAATTCATCTTCTCATTTGCTTATCATTTTCTTTTGTGTATGTTGGCTGGAGTGCTCTGTTCTTTAGGTCTCTGAGGCTTTCTTAAACACCCTGAAAGGTTTAGGTTACTGTGGAGAATGTTTCCCAGTTAATGAACAGTGACTACTAAGTAACTTTGCTGAAGTGAGAATTAACCAGAGTAATTACAATTGCCTGGGATCTTGTGTTTCAGGGGCTATGCTTTGTATGGAAATCATCAGGGCCACTGACATTCAAGTATGTTGTTCTATTTGATCACAAACACAAGTAACAATAATATCCAGATTAGGGTTTGAGTTTGAAACAAAAATGATAATTGCATGTCTGTAAACTATTAAACAAAATAAAATTATGTTCTACTTTTACCTTTCTACCTCAAAGATATGATATTTGGCTTTGTAGACTAGGACTATTAGTCTATCTAAACTGTACTATATTTTAATATTTAAGTTCATTTTGTTGGGGATCATAAAATGTTATTCTAACTTTGTATATGGATTAACACATTTCCAAACTCAGATAGGTCTGGGTTGCTTGTCTTGAAATCTGTGAAATAACTGATATTTTTTCTGACCTATCATGTGAGTCAGAAAGCAGTAGTGGTATAATAATCACAAAGTTACCATGTGTCATAATGACCTCATTAGTTTATTGTGGTTTTTCTGTACTCACACTCTTTATTTCTAATTTCCTTCATTGTTAAAAACTGCAAAGTTCATTAAAGATGACTACATCTAGTGATGTTCATTTTTCCCTTAGGGTGGGGCTTGTGGTGAGTATTGGGGTAGAGATGGTAAGGTGATGCGGAGGGTGGATGCAGAGCACTGTTAAATCTGAATAGCTTTGTGCTTCCTACCTCTTCCCAGATGAAGAAATTTTAACTTAATTCTACATATTATGGATGCTTGGGATGTATCATTCTGTTGCTAAATAGCCTCCTACATTTCAGATGAGAAAAATTGGCTCTAGAGAAATTAAATAGTGTTTACTCAGTACTGCAAACCTATTTCATGGCCAGCCAAATTCAGAATCCAGATCTCCTAGATCCTAATGTAGTGATAGTCTTCTTAAGAAAACAGTCTGTAGTTTCTGATAAGATTTTTAATAGCATTAGAGACAAAACAACAAAACAAAACTCTTTCTTTTGGAGAATTTAGAGTTTAATGAAAGAAAAAATGCAGATAGATGTACATGCAAAATAAAAGTTCTTTAACAAATAAGGGTATTCATCATGTCTTCTTGAACGACTCAAGAGAAGTTTCATGAAACTTCCATTCCTTTAAGAGTTTTTTCTTTAGCATACTAAGGAAGGCACATCAGAAACTTTGAAACAGTTTATCGAACATAGAATTCTTACTCTATGTTCATATTTCCATAAAATAGTCAGATGTAATAAAGCATTTGGATTGAGCACACACCACATTTGGCTATGTCAGACATCATAAGCTGCTTCCACTGCAAACTTTTCCTTTTCATATGAATGAGCTGAATCACATATTTCTTGTATTACAGCCTCAGAAGTGGACCTTGTCTGGTTGAAGTTAACAGTTTCTGAAAACAAACATATGTTTAATTATTTCACACAAAAAATGATATCAAGGTCTATGACTTCAGGAATGGCTTGGTAATGACTTTAATGACCCGGGATTTCTTTTAAGCTTTAATATATTGACTTTTTCTCCTCTGGTGTATTGTCATGTGGTTGTGAGATATTGCTATGATTTTGTCTCAGGAATTCAGGAAGCAGCATCCACAACAGGTAAGGAAAGAAAAGGATGTATCTTCTTTCTCCCTTCTTTTCTTTTTCTTTCTTGGCAAACTGGTATAATGTTCATCTGCAAAGAATTATTTGCATATTATATTTTGATTAAACTAAATATGAGGTCCCCCACACGTCTGTCAGTTTGCTGCACTGTGGCGGCTTGCGTGTGGCAATGAGGCTGAGAGCTCTGCCACTGTAACCTTGGACATGAGCAAGGTTACCCATGGTGGAAAGGCTTTCAGCTGAGCTTCCAGACTAAGACAGACTAGGGAGTAGGACCTGGCGAACCACTCCCGAAACAACTAGCCATTGAAAACCCTATGGATAGCACACTGTCAGATGTAGTGACGGAAAAGAAGGCCCCCAGGTTGGAAGGCACTCAAAAGACTACTGGGGAAGAGTTGCCTCCTCCAAGTAGAGTCTACCGTGATGACGAAAATGGAGTAAAACACCCCAGGGTGCTCAACTTGCTGATGTGGCACGACTCAAAATGAGAAGAAACAACTGTAAACATCCATTAATAATTGGAACATGGAGTGTACATAGTATGAATCTAGGCAAATTAGAAATTGTTAAAAGAGAAATGGAGCACATAAACATTGACATTCTAGGCATCAGTGAGCTAAAAATGGACCGGCATAGGCCATTTTGAGTCAGATAATCACATGGTGTACTATGCTGGGAATGATAAATGAAAGAGAAATGGGGTTGCATTCATCATCAAAAAAGACATTTCAAGATCTGTCATGAAATAAAATGTTGTCAGTGATAGAAATTATCCATATGCCTACAAGGAAGGCAAGTTAATATGACTATTATTCAAATTTATGCACCCACCACTAAGGCCACAAATGAAGAAAGGGAAGACTTCTATCAGCTTCTGCAATCTGAAATAGATCAAACATGCAATCAAGACATACTGATAATCACTGGTGACTGAAATGCAAAGGTTGGAAACAAAGAAGAAGGCTCAGTAGTTGGAAAATATGGTCTTGGTGACAGAAACGAAGCTGGAGATCACATGATAGAATTTTGTCAGACCAATGATGTTTTCATTACAAATGCATTGTTTCAACATCATAAATGGAGACTATACACATGGACTTCACCAGATGGAGCATACAGGAATCAAATTGACTACATATGTGGAAAGAGACGATGGAAAAGCTCTGTATAAAATGTCAAAACAAGACCAGGTGCTGACTGTGGATCAGACCATCAACTTCTCATATGCAAGTTCAAACTGAAGCTGAAGAAAATTAGGACAAGTATACAGAGCCACGGAATGATCTTGAGTATATCCCACCTGAGTTCAGAGACCATGTCAAAAATAGGTTTAATGCATTAGACACAAATGACAGGAGATTAGAAGAGTTGTGGCATGACATAAAAGATATCATTCAAGAAGGAAGCAAAAAGTTCTTAACAAGACAAGAAAAAAAGAAAAGACTAAATTACATGTCAAAAGAGACGGTAGAACTTGCCCTCCAATGTCGAGCAGCTAAAGCAAAAGGAAGACATGATGAAATTAAGGAATTAAATAGAAGATTTCAGAAGGCAGCTCGAGAAGACAAAAACAAATATTTTAATGACATGTGCAAGGAGCTGGAGGCAGAAAACCAAAAGGGAAGAACACGCTCTGTGTTTCTCAAGCTAAAGGAAGTGAAGAAAAAATTCAAGCCTCGAGTGGCAGTAGTGAAAGATTCTACAGGGACAATATTAAATGATGCAGGAAACATCAAAAGAAGATGGGAAGAATACACAGAGTCATTATACAAGAAAGAATTGGTAGATGACCAACCATTCCAGAGGTTGCATATGAAGAGGAACCAATGGTGTTGAAGGACGAAGTGGAAGCTGCCTTGAAAGAACTGGTGAAACACAAGGCTCCAGGAATTGATGGGATACCAATAGAGATGTTTCAACAAACAGATGCAGCACTGGAGGTGTTACCATGTTTATGTCAACAGATTTGGAAAACAGCTACTTGGCCAACTGACTGGAAGAGATCTATATTTGTACCTATTCCCAAAAAAGGGGATCCAACTGAATGTGCAAACTATTGGACAACATCTTAATATCACACACCAGCAAAATTCTACTAAAAATCCTTCAGAAGCAACTGCAGCCGTATATAGACAGGGAATTACCGGAAAATCAAGTGGGATTCAGAAGAGGGTGGGGAACCAGGGACATCATTGCTGATGTCAGGTGGATATTAGCTGAAAGCAGAGAATATCAGAAGATGTCTATCTATGTTTTATTGACTATGCAAAGGCATTTGATTGTGTGGATCATAACAAATTATGGATAACACTTTGGAAAATGGGAATACCAGAACATCTAATTGTGCTCATAAGAATTCTATACATGAACCAGGAGGCAGTTGTTCGAATAGAACAAGGAAACAGTGAGTGGTTTAAATTGAGAAAGTTGTGCATCAGGGCTGTATACTTTCACCCTATCTCTTCAATTTATACACTGAGCAAATAATCCGAGAAGCTGGACTTTATGAGGAAGAACGCGGCATCAAGATTGGAGGAAGACTCATTAACAACCTGCGTTATGCAGGTGACACAACTCTGCTTGCTGAAAGTGAAGAGGATTTAAAACATTTACTGATGAAGATCAAAGATCATAGGCTTTAATATGGGTTATGATTAAACATCAACAAAACAAAAATCCTTACGACTGGGTCAGCACGAAACTTCACAATCAATGG
>VMDO01023559.1:0-31399 GCA_007922755.1 Pedetes capensis
TTTTTTTTTTTTTTTTTTTTTTTTTTTTTTTTTTTTTTTTTTTTTTTTTTTTTTTTTTTTTTTTTTTTTTTTTTTTTTTTTTTTTTTTTTTTTTTTTTGCTGGAGAAGGGGCTGCTGCTGGCGATTAAGCCCAGGGCCTTACACATGCTAAGCATGTACCCTAACTGAGCTAGTCCCAATACCCAATCAGAAGCTCTTTATGTGCCACCTGAGCCAGTTGATTCATGACAAACAACTTTCATGTTTGGCAGTGGAACCTGAAACCTAAGGACTGAGTGTGTCCATAGAAAGTAAGTTATCAAACAATGATGTTACAAGAAAAGTACATGGCATTTTAGGATTCATTTATCAACCCTGTCTCCTGGAATACTTCTAGAAAGCTGCTGAAATTATGGTCCAATTTACTCCTGCTTCCCAAACAGTAATAACCTCAAACTGCTGAGTTTAAAAAGAAAAAGCATACCTTAACGGCTTTTGCATACACCATTCCTGCTGTCTTTTACATAATAAAACCTTCACTCCTGGAAATTCCATCCATCAAAAATAATGGAAGTTTCTAACTGTATATTTACAGAGTATGTGTTAATAGATAGGAGCCTAGAGTTCTGTTGTGTTATGTTTTTCTGGTTGTTTTAACCTTATTTTGCCACCTGCAATGCACTTTTTTAAAAAACCTTGCCCGAATGATAGGTTCACTCAGGAAAATTGTAGAATATACTCAGAAAAGCAGAATGTGTTGTATAATAGTTTTGTGATTTTGCTGCCTACCACTGTCACCTCACTATTCAAACTGTATATGTGGGTGTTATTCAAAACATATTATAAGACAAGTTGATTTCACAGGAAATTAATTTATAAAACAGTTAAAGTTTTCTATATTTATATGGGAGAAGAACCTGGCAACCCACTCCCATATAGGAGTAAAAATGAACCTGCTTATAAAACAAAAACTAATGGAGCTGGGTTGCAGGGCATGTAGTCAACACTTGTTTCTCACAGGGGAACATTATTTCACTTGTCTAACCTTGTACAACACTGGATTTCAGAGACACACAAACATGCTTCTTTGGCTCTATTGAATATAATGCATATGGGGGTAAAAAGAGGCTGGCATTTAGTTCAGTTGGTAGAATGCTGCTCTGCAGTCTCTGAGGTCCTGAGTTTGATTCCCAGCACTGCAGATATAGGACAAGGTTGTGGCAATCCTCTCCTGAGCCAATCCCAAAACAATCAGCCATTGAAAACCCTATAAGGGTCGCTATGAGTTGGACATGACTCAATGGCACCTAAAAAATAAAGGGAGGGTAGTTTAAAAATGAATCTGCTTGTAAAACAAAAACTAATAAAGCTCGGTTTAAGGCACACTTAGTGTACACTTGGTTCTCAGAGGGGAACATGATTTCACCTTCCCAACCCTGTACAACACTGGATTTCAGAGATAGACTCACATTTTTCTTTTGCCCTGAAATCCTGAAACAATCAGTGACTTAACACTCTATGAGGATCATTGAGTGGGACATGACTCAAGGGCACCTAATAACAACATCATAATTTACAATGGATTCTTAAAATTCTAATTTGCCTAGAATACTGACATATTACCTACAAGGAAAATATTGATGTGATATTTAGTATGCAGACTTGATTTTCTCAGTGAATAAAGTTGGATTTCCAGTTTCACCATTATCAACCATATGAGCTTGGGTAACAATTCCACACCATCAGGTATCAAAATTACCACATAAACTACTGAAAAGAACAACTTAAACAGGGAATACTATTTTTTGTTTGTAGTTTTCT
The DNA here is from genome assembly GCA_007922755.1 of Pedetes capensis. Classification (NCBI taxonomy): domain Eukaryota; kingdom Metazoa; phylum Chordata; class Mammalia; order Rodentia; family Pedetidae; genus Pedetes; species Pedetes capensis. The sequence goes on from VMDO01023559.1 coordinate 1,801, forward strand.
TGGGGTGTTTGGATTTGATTTGGTTTTTTGAGACACGGTTTCACCATGGAGCCCAGGCTGGCTTGGAATTCTGTCTTTATGCCTCTGTCTCCCAAATCCTGGGATTGCAGGCATGTACGCCCCCTTGCTCAGCCTGTTATTTTCTAAATTAAAAATGACTGAAGCAATATGAGAAGTTTTCAATAGTCTAGATTCAAATATCAGCTCTGCTACTTATACTTGTGTGACTTGTACAAGTAATTCACTATAAGGCCAAACTCTGTACCTGTAGATTACAGAAAATAATACTAACATCTGCCATACATATCTCTTGAGTTACTGTGGAATTCTAATGAAGTTGTATCCTCTAAAAGATCCTTGTCAACTGTAAAAAATTATAAAATTATTAATGAGTATGTATTATCATAAAATACACTTTGAAAATGTGTCCCAGTGACACTCTTAACATAGTGAGAGAGATACTGCAATTATAGATTCTAAATTATCAACTCCATGAAGTTAGACACCTTGTTCTGTTCAGTGATGTATCTTGAGCTCCTAGGTGGAGGCCTATGTATAGGAAGTATTCAATAAATATTTGTTCAATAAATGTTCACTTAAATATATAGGAAATACATTAAAGTTGATATGTTAATAGTGACAGTTTATAAAAAGATATAATGATCAGAACAGTGCTGAAAATTAACTGGAAATAAGAAATGAATTTTCTTGACAGCAAGAAAATAATTTAATAAGAAACTATCTTTTTATTCCATAATTTACATTGGCAGAGAATAGCCACATTATAATTCCCTTAGGGCCAAATGACAAAGGTTTTCTTTCATATATGTAAGAAAGAAAACAAGCCAGTGAAAATAAAGCAGAAGTAAGCATTCAAAATTTGGGAACTTTTTAAAGACATAAACTGTTGTCACCCAATTGACCATATATCATATATCTTCATCTGCATATAAACCTAAAGTTCAATTAAATAGTTATTGCTTATAAGAATGACTGTGTTCTTAAAGAAATGATAAAATGCATTCAATGTTGTCTTTACTAATAGAGAATTACATAATATATTTTATAAATTATCCCTACAAAAATCATTGCAGTTCTTCTGCAGTTACTTCTCTTTTCTTCCAAATATTTTAACTGTTTATTATGTGTTAGACAATGTAGATAATTCAAAAAAATAAATACATTCCATACTGGAATGAAGTTTATAACTCAGTGAGAAAGAAATTAAATCCCATTTTTAAAAACTTTTTCATTTAGTCCATTAGTATTCCTAAACAACCAATAATTATGTAACAGGTTTATTTCCTATAAAACTAAAACCAAATAAGTTGTACTAATGCATATATATGCTGATTTTCTGAATTTTCCTTTTTTGGATAGCTTTGCTAGTTACCAATTTTTTTCTTTTCCTAGAAGCTTTCAATGTATATTTCTATCAAAATTATAATTATTTACTTATTTGTCTTTTCCCAAAATAATATACTATGAGTTTGACTTTGTTTTTCTAATATGTAGCACAGTAACTAGAGTATTATAGATAATAAATATGGAAGGAAAGGGGAGAGGGAAGGAGAGAGGTAGGGAGATAAAATCGAGGTGAATACATATCATAGTCTATACAGAATGACTACATGAAGCCTGTGCGGTAGCACACACCTATAATTCCAGCACTCAGGATGCTGGTGCAGGATTGCAAATTTGATGCCAGCCTAGACTACCTAGTGAGACCATATCTCATTAAAACAAAACAAAACAAAACAAACAAAAAAACTTACCACATAATCTCAACCTACAGAATTTTCTATAAAAGTAAATATATTGATGTCAAAGTATGCTGGAGATTTCAGAGCATGCCAAAAAACAAACAAACAAACAAACAAACAAAAATCCAAGGCATTAGTGTGTAAGTTTTGAACCAAGAATTAGAATTAGATCATGTTTATCTCCATGTCCTACTTAAGGTCATATAGCCTAATGTCACACACAAAGAAGTTACAGCCTACTAACCTGGACAGAGTCTACTTTTACTATCACAAGTCACAGCCATAAATAGCTCAGGTTTGCAAACCCAGACTAAGGCAGAGCACTGTGGTTTATACTCAATTACGCAAGCAGGATGTGGGGAAAGCAGTAAGTCATCCTCTCTTTGTTTTTAAATTTTTGCCTGAACTACCTGGATAATTGCCTAAGCCCTCCATTTTGCTGAGAATGTGGAGGCCTGGAAGAGCTATAAATAGAAATTTCCCTGGTAGTAGCCTACAGTAACAAGTCTTCTCATTATGAAATAATGAAATAACTAAAAACTTGTTAGCAAAGTTTCTTCCAAAATTACATGCCTGCTGCTTCCAAACTAGAGAAACAGAAATTCAAAAGTAATTTACAGAGAAACAATAGCACAAGTAAACTTCTCCCCTCTGCAATCCTCCAGAGCAGGTTTTACTGGTGCAGCTGCAATCATGTTACTTGATCAAGTGAGTGCAACTGAGAATCCTTGCCCAGAGCATGGCCCTGGGGTCCTGGGATGTCTTTCTACCACCATCCTGTCCTAGGAGGACACTTCTCACAGTTAGGACAACTAGAAGGGTAGTATTTTACTGAAACAAACTTCTTTTTATTAAAAGTTATGATGGTAACTTCAATACAGCCCAGTGGGTGGCATATAGGCTTTGTTGTGCATTATTTTCCTATTATTATTCCCTATAAGAAAAGAAAGTGTAGCATCCAAACAAATTAAAATGTATTTAAGATATGAATGGATACTGGTAATAACACTCCAAAAAAGGTCTTACATATATGATCACTTCAGTCTTACCCAACCTGTGGATGACTCATTCTCTTCCAGGTTAGTTTGTGTGAATGACTGGAAACCTGCTGTCCCTGCATTCTTTACACATCCCACTCTTTGTCTCCCTAAAGATTTGGCTTAAAACGTCCCTAGTCAGAGACACCTTCCCTGAACTTTCTAGTTAGAATAGCTTTCTTCCCTACTTGGACTCCTCATGAGATTTCTTCATCAAAAATTATCTATTTTTCTCAATAAAATGTAATCTCCCCAGGTGCAATACCTTCCCCGTATCACTTATAATTTTACTTCAATGCCTAACTCACTGCTTGACATATTGTTGTTCTTGTTGTTAGGTGCCGTCGAGTCATGTCTGACTCATAGTGACCCTCATAGGGTTTCAATGGCCAATTGTTTCGGGATTGCCTTGGGAGTGGGTTGCCACGTCCTTCTCCCATTTTTATGGTGCTGGGAATCGAACTCGGGACCTCAGAGACTGCAGAGCGGCACTCTACCAACTGAGCTAAATCCCAGCCTCGCTTGACATATATTAAGTACTAATTTTCTTATTAGTGTATATTCATTGTACAAAATAGACTTCATTATGACATTTTCATACATGTATATCATGTACTTTGATGCTGAGTTTTTTTGAATGAATGAATAATATAAATTGGTGCTAAAAATACCATAGTTCAATTATGGACCTTGTCATTTATTTATTGAAAATGCTGAGACAGTTGTTTACTTCTGTAAAGGTCTTTGATTTCCTTCATTTACAAAATAATAATAGTTTTAAGTATATTGAGATGCATTAAATGAAATGTTGTTGTTGTTAGGGGCCATTGAGTCCTGTCCAACTCATAGCAACCCTCAGAGGGTTTTCAATGGCTGATTGTTTCAGGATTGCTTCGCAAGTGGATTGTCCTGTCCTTCTGTATTAAATGAAGCAATGACCATTAAATATAAAAATATGAGCATTAAGTGAAATAATGTAAGTAAAAAACATTCTATTGAACAAAAAAAGAGTTAACAACAGTATTTTGTTCTAATAACCAAACCAGGGGTTGGGATTTAGCTCGGTTAGGAGAGTACCACTCTGTAGTCTCTGAGGTCCCAGGTTCAATTCCCAGCACCACAAAAATGAGAGAAAAACATAGCAATCCACTCCCGAAGCAATCCCAAAACAATCAGCCATTGAAAACACTACGAGGGCTGCTATGAGTCAGACACCAACTCTATGGCACCTAACAACAACAGCCTAAACCAGGAAGGAAGGCAGAAAGATGAAGTGTGTGAGCCCTTCTAGATGCTCACTGAGACTGTGTATGGGAAGGAGATGTAATATGAGTTGTTGATTGGCAGTTTCTTGTAAGCAAAAGACCTTCTATCCAGCCACATTAAGTAGAAAGTGTACACATGCCTCTAGAAGGAGGAAATCATTAATAATAATTCTCCCTTGAGAAATTCAAAGGATGTTGTTGTTGCTAGGTGCTGTCCAGTGGGGTCTAACTCATTGGGACCCTATGTACAACAGAATAAAACACTCCCTGATTCTATGCAAGGCACATGATCTTTTTTATGTTTAAGCCCATTGTTGTCAAGGGATAGGATTTTTAAAAATAATCTCTATTTCACTTTTCTGTGAATCTTGTGGTAGCTTCATTTCTATAGGTTACCCTTAGACAGAACCAATTGTGAAGCTGTTTCAAGAGAGATAGGATTTTAAAGATTTAATTCCCAATCTTATCCTTCATTTTCCCACCACCCTTATCACTACTCAGGTAAAGAAGAGATAAAAAGTCAAAAGGAGAAAAATTTTGAAGCGGAATATTGAATTATTTTATGAAAGGAGTCAAAGACCCAGGCAACATGGTATATGCCTATAATCTCACCAATGCAGGAAGCTGAGGCAGGAAGACTGCAAATTTGAGGCCAGAGTCAGCCTGAGCAACTTAACACAACTGTGGTTCAAAATTTAAAAGGGGGTTGGGATGCCTTAATGTGGTAGAGCACTTACACAGCATGCTCAAAGCCCTGGGTTCAGCCCCCAGTAAGAAAGAAAAGGAAAGAAAAGAAAATCAATAATAAGAAAAAACATAAAGCAATTACATTTCAACATCTAAAGAGTAGCCCATAAGTACCCTGAAAGTTGTATGAAATTGTCAGATTTCTTGTACCTACATGAAATGAATGATATGTGATTTGTGACAAGTAGGGTGATGTGAATTTATAGGGAAATGAAAGAGCAGAAGTATACATGAATGCTAGAATAGAAGTTAAGGTGAGGGAAAAAAGTGATAGACAGAAAAATGCCTTCCCCTGGGACAAACAATATCCACATCTTAGTCATCAGAGCATGTGAATATATTACATTACAGAGCAAAGAGAAATTAAGGTTTCACATATGGGATTAAAACTGAAAATCAGCTAATCTTAAAATAGAGATATTAGCCTGGATTGCTTGGGTGGGACCCATGTAATCATATCATGCATTGATCATGTCCTAGTTGGAAAAACAATTACAACTCAAAACTATGCAAATAATTTCTCTTTGCTTTTTTCATAGTAAATTACCTATGATCAGTTACAAAATTCATTTGAAATATATGTTATATAATATGAAATACATTTAGTTACCTTTCCTAATGAGATGTAATACGATCCCTGAGTTTGTCATTTTACCACTAATTTAGTATATTCTAAGCCTGTTAAAAAGAATGGCAGGTCTCTGTAACATAGGGCTGGGATTTAGCTCAGTGGGTAGAGCGCTGCGCTGCAGTCTCTGAGGTCCTGAGTTCAATTCCCAGCACCGCAAAAATGGGAGAAGGGCCTGGCAATCCACTCCCAAGGCAACCCTGAAGCACTCAGCCATTGAAAACCCTGTGAGGGTCGCTATGAGTCCGATACCGACTCGATGGCATCTAACAACAACAACAACTGTAACATATTTACAAGCAGCATCTACAAATGTAGACCAGTAGAGATCAACTATTCGGATGACTTGAATATCATATCGCCAGGACTATAGCAATTTGCATTACCCTAAGAGTGATTGGGGCTGGGGTTTAGCTCAGTTGATAGAGTGCTGCTCTGCAGACTCTGAGGTCCCGAGTTCAATCCCCAGTACTGCAAACACAAGAGAAGGATGTGGCAATCCACTAGGCAATCCTGAAACAATCAGCCATTGAAAAACCTGTGAGGATACCACTCCACGACACCTAACAGGAGTGATTGACCCCTTGAACTTTGTGCCTTTTTGCCTTATTCACTTTACCCTCATTCGAATACCCCAATGTCAAATACCACTAAGACAGTTAACATGACATGATTTTTCAAAATTACGAAAAACACTTAATAAAATGTCCAACAAAATATACTATTGTTTGCATCAAAGCTTCATTCTTGGAAAATTCTTGAAGTGTTCATTTCTAGTAATTTGTTGTCATTGTTGGTAACTTTTAAGTTATTAGAAGAAATCATGGCTTTTTAAAAGTATTTTTCAATGAACACATATTAATTGTACAGATTAATAGGTTTCACGCTCTCATTTCCATACATGCATATATCATGCATTGAGCATGTCTACCCTCCCTTCTACCTTCTCTTGTACTCCCCTCTCTTCCCCCTCCCCACTACCCCTTCTAAGTTATTAATAGTCTCCTTCTACTTTCAGGTCAATCATGCCTTTGTAAAGGTTTGTTTGTTTTCTTTATCCTCAATAGAAAAAAATATATTCACTAATCATAGTATGGAGAATTCTACAAGTTCAGTCAAATTAGTTGTGTTTTCATCCCATTTCATACACTTGCATTTATTTTTTTCACATTAATCAATTAAAAATTAAAGAAATGTATTAAAATTTCTCATTATGATGTTCAACATATTAATTTCTCTCTGTGGCACTTCTTCAATTTTTGCTTCGAATATCTTGAGACAATTGTATTAGGGGAGTGGATGTTTTCAAAATCTTTATCATTTTGGGATGATGGTCTTCATCTCTAATAACTCTTTCAATGTCATTTTACTTGGTCCAAATATACTACACCAAACTTTTCCTCATTCTTTTATTTTCAACCTTTTGACTGGTATGTTCTACCTGTGCCTCTTTCTATCTTCTTACATTCAGCCTTCTAGTGATGTTATGCCACTTCATATATAATAGCCTTATGGTCATGTATTTCCATTTGTTCCCTCCTCATTTTTATGCAACTATTATTATGCATTTTACTTCTGCAAATGTCAAAAACCCTCAAATACACTGTATAACTTTTTAAACCATTGATTCTCTTTTGAAGATACTTGAATGAGAAGAAATAAATTCTTACATGTGTATCCACATTGTAATCATTTCCAGATTTCCTCTTATACATAGTCTAAAAAAATCTAACTTTGCCATTATTTTAGAATACATTTTTGTTAGTTGTAGAATTCCAGGTGCACAGATTGAATTTTTTTATTGTATCCCTTCACCCCCCAACACACACACACAATCCTCTCATTTCCCTTATTTCCAACAAGAAGTCTGCTGTCATCCTTACTGTTGTTCCTTGGTGATAACGGCTTTTTTTGTTGTTGTTGGTTTTGGGTTTTTTGTTGTTGTTGTTTTGGGGTGCAGTACTTGGGGTTGAACCCAGGGTCTCACGCGTGTATGCTTTGCAAGTGCTGTACCACGAGGTGCATCCTCAACTCATTTTTTTTTTTTTTTTTTTACTTTTGGAGCCAGGGTCTCACTAAATTATGCAGACTGCCTCTGGTCTCGAACTTGAAATCCTCTTGCCTCTACCTCCTGAGTCGCTGGGATTACAGATATGTGCCACTGAGCCTGATTTAGTCATGGCTTTTTAAAAATCTTACTTCAATCATTTCTTTTGAACAGATTATGATGGACTTTGGTGTAGGTTTCTTTATATATTCCTTGGGGTTAGAATTCATTGCTTTTTGTTTTAAACCTGTGGTTTATAGCTTTCATCAAATTTGAAAAATAATTGGCTATTATTTCTTCAAATATTTCTTTTCTACCCTGTGCCCTTTAGGAACTCCCATTGCATATGTATTAGGTCACTTAAAATTGTCTGAGTTAACTGGGACAATAATTTTGTTCTTATGGTTGTTGTGTACCTATTTCATATTGGATCATTTCTATTGCTATGTCTATAAGTTCATTAGTCTTTGTTTCCCTGTAGTTCTTTGTCTACTACTATAATTAAATATATTTTTCACCTCCAATATTGTAGTTTTTAATTCCAAAAGTTCTATTTCATTCTGTTATTCTCTTAACATCATGTTTAATCTTTCTTCTAGCTATTTTAGCACATGGAACAGAATTATAAGAGTTTTAGTGTCCTTGTCTGCTAATTATAACATTTTTGTCAGTTCTAATTGATTGATTGATTGGTTTTGATTAACTGGCTTTTTTCTTCTCATTGTGGGTTGTATTCTTCCCATTCTTCCTACGCCTAATAATTTTTATTACATGCCATGCATAACAAATTTTACCTTGTTGGGTGCTGGATTTTTGTATTTTAAAAATATTTTGAACTTTTTCTGAGGCACAGTTAAGTTACTTAGAAATAATTTGATACCTTTGTGTCCTGCTTTTAAGAATTGTTGTGCAGGATAACACCACATTTAGCCTAGGGTTGATTTTACCCCATTGCCAAGAAGGCACTTTTCTATCCAAAGCCTTGTGAACTGTGTGACTTTCTGGTCTTGCTGGGTGGGAATGAGTGCTTTTCCCATCTATGTGAGTGCTGGTCCCTGTTCCTTTCATCACTTTGAATGGTACTCTTGCCCTCAATTACTATTGAGGTATTTTCCTCAAAAATATGCATAGATCATCACTGAGTATTAAAGGGTGATTCTCTGCAGTTGTCCAGAATTTTATCTCTGTGCAACTGTCTGCTCTCTGGGACTCTTTCTGCCAGGTGAAGTGTAGCTGCATTCTTTCCCCTGAGTCCTTAACTCCATTTTTCCAACTCAGGGATTCACTGGTTTCACCCTAAATTTCCTTTCCTTAATGCCTAGAAGTTCTCTCAAGACTGGGAAATCATAGGGTTCACTTCATTTGTTTTCTATCTTCCAGGTATCACTTTTCTTTGTTGTTAGATGACAATATCTTGAAAACTGTTCCTGTATTTGTCTAGTTTTTTAGTTGTTTCCAGTAAGAGAGTAAATCTAGTTCCTATTGATCCATCTTGGACATAGTGAAATCCATATGTCTCTCAATCAATATATATTTAGATTTTTAATTTTTCGTATCATGATAGTGCTGGGAATCAAATTCACGGTGTCACACATGCTAGGCAAGGGATCTACCACTGAGCTACATCCCTACCTCCAATTTTTCACTATTTAAAGTGGTGATTGTATTCTATTTATATTTGACATCATTACTTAGACATATCTCTGCAAACCTACCTTGTTTTTTGTTTGTTTTACCTTTTCTGTTTCTTTCCAATGTGTCCTCTTTAAAAAAAAAAAAAACTGATGGTCTATTATGACAAGAAATTTGCAAATTCTTAAGTTTCTTAGTCCTTTACTTCCATCTGGTAATTTTTTCCAACTTTTAATTCTAGATTATTATAAATACAGTTTCTCTTTTTATTTGGACTTGAATAAATGGCCAAGAGATGAACAATCTCTGGAGCGCTCTTCAATCATCCACCCCCTGTATTTTTTTTCAGTACTAGAGTGGTTTGAACCAAAGGCCTTGTGCATAGCTAGGTAAGTGCCCCACCACTGGGCTACACTCTTGCCCTATTTTCAATTTATTTTTATTTTTATTTTTTTATCTTGAGATGGGATCTCACTAAGTTTCACAGGCTGCTTCTGGCATTGAACTTGTGATACTCCTGCTTCAGACTCCCATGTCACTGGCATTACAGGCATGCACCATGGCACCCAGTTCAATCAACTTTAATTCAAATAGTTTTTGCAGCATCTCTTATCTTAAACTGTGTCCATGAGAGTCTCTGCATGGCAATCCTCCAGCTGCCTGGGAATTCTTTGATCATGCTGCATATTTGAAGACAATTTGGCTTGATAGGAAACTCTATTTAAAATCATTTTTCTGTATTTCTTACAATATACCATTCTATCATCTTCTTGCATCCAGTATTTGCTATTGATATTAGATTTGGTCTGGTATTAGATTCCTCATTCAGGTTCTTGTCTGGAAACTTTTATACACGTATATGTTGTGAATTCAGCTATGCCCATTTAAAAAAATTTTTGGTCCTTTTTCGTCTTTTAAATATCCTAAATTCCTGACATTTTTGTCTTATTATTTCTCCTTTGTGGATATCCATATTCCTGAATATTATTTGAAATGGCATTGGTCCTTGATAGTCATAGCATACTATGAGCTCCTTTTCATTAGGGTTGGGCCCCCAGCTTTGCTGTCTCTCATTAAAATCACCTGTGGAAAATTTTTAACTCCCAAAACTAGGTCCCACCCCATTTCAATTAAATAGGCATGGCTAGTAGTGGGATCCAGGTGTCTTGTGATTTTTTTCTTAAAGATGTACAGATGACTCCAATCTGCACCAAATTTTGTGTCATCCAAGAATATTAGCTGTTCAACTATGGGTGCTTTCCATCGTGTTAACCCAATGTGTCAATCAATGCAGGTTGAAGATTGATGAGTCCTAAGAAGAAGAGCCCAAGACACCAAAAGAACCACTCCTACCCATCCCCCAGATGTCAGGTCAAGTCTTCACCTTCAAGCGTGTAGGCAGAATCAGCCCTAAGAACAGATACTTAGATTATAATTTAATCTAATCCTAGACCGCTCAGAGAATCAGTTCAGGATCTCCAAGCCACACCCTATGCTAATGAAATCAGAAGTTGATAGAGACCTAGCATTAGTATTTCTTCAAGTACTCTAGATAATTCCACTGTGCAACAAGGTACAGTACTACTGTCCCAGGAATCTGGATAATGAGAGATGTTGACAAAACTGCCTAAAGCTGGATTGTCCCCACCTGCTTTTCAGACAGAAATAGATGTTTTCCCAGAATTTACTACTGAGAAGATGGGTCAAGAGTTCCCAACAGGGATTTGGAGCTGGAACTGTTTGTCACAAGATAATGGGAACAAGAGTAGCAAAGACTCAAACCATATTCCTTCTACTTTACTTTCCGAATGTTCTACTAGGCTCCATCCTTTCCCAGGTAAGACCATCTTTGTGTACACACACACACACACACATACAAACACACACACACACACATTTTTAGATTTAGCTAGAACATTAATTCTGTGGCCATAATAATCACTGATTAAGGCAAAGATTCATTTTCATCACAAAGGCACAATGATACAAGGAATCCAAAGATAGTTACTGAATTATTCATTCCTACAAGGTATGGTTAGTTTCCCAAACATATCTGTTTATCTCATAGGAACATACTCAGTTACGTAGCAAAACTTTAATATTAAAGACCAGTTACCTCTGTATAAATAAGAAAAGTTTTATCTCATTCACACTATCAGGTTACTCTAATCCCCAAAACTGTTGCACCTTCAACAATGATTCTTTTCTGGAATTAGCTGTTACTGAATGAGCAAGGTTTATTGTACATTTATACCACTCTGAACTCTTTTCCTAGTTTTATGCTTTACATGTTTGAGTTTTGCCAGTTCTCTTTTGACTCTGTTTTTAAAACAGGCACTCACACACATCATTAATTACCAAAACCTATAATATGCACGTCTGCAGCCATAGCACCCTGACATCTGATTCCCGCCTGATCTCAGCAGCTAAGCAGGGACCTCCTGGGACTACCAGGTACTCCAGGGTAGAGAGAAGGACCTCGCAACCCACTCATGGAACAATCCACCATTAAAAACTGTATGAATAGAGAAACACTGACAATAGTACTGGGCATGGCACAGTATTAGGGAGTGTTTCATCTGCTGTACATAGGGTAGCTATGAATAGGACCCGACTTGATGGCATCTAATAACAACAATAATATGTACATTTAAGTGAAAGTATAGCGCTGGGATTTAGCTCAGCTGGTAGAGCGCTGTGCTGCAGTCTCTGAGATCCCGAGTTCAATTCCCAGCACCACAAAAATGGGAGAAGGGCCTGGCAATCCACTCCCAAGTCAATCCCGAAACAGTCAGCCATTGAAAACCCTGTGAGGGTCGCTATGAGTCGGATACCGACTCGATGGCACCTAACAACAACAACAACAACAAGTGAAAGTATAGGATGGGGCAATAGAGTTTGAATTTCCAAATTGCAATTTTATGTAATTCATCTGTATCCAGAACAAACACATATGTTCTCCATAGTGTGAAAGCAAAAGTACCTGGGAGGATACTGGACAGGGGAACCTGCCTATGCTCACAAATCTAATGGGCAGAAACTAAATTATAGCAAGAGATGAGAATTAGATATTGAACATTAAAGAAACTGTGACAAAGATTTGGAAATTGGGACATTTGTAGCACATTTGATTGCCAGACCCATCAAAATGAGGCAGTTGGTTCTTGAATCCCCGCCTCACCATTTTTCCCTTTCAGTCCTCACCTTGCACATTTTCTGTTTCCTAGGCCTCTATTCCTTTCCCCAAGGCCTGCCATTGGCCCTCATGGATAACTTCCATTGAAAGATTAGTTAGGAATAGGTTGTTTCACATTTAAACAGAAAAACCCTTTTTTAATTCCTTTTAGAAACTAGACTAAGGCATACAGAACTAGATGTTCAAAAAAGCAACCAGGAGCAGCTGCCCTTAAGATTCACAGGTTTTTTCCTTATAATATCTACATGCATTTTATACTCTCTCTCTCTCTCTCTCTCTATATATATATATATATATGTATATATATACATATATACACACATATATACATATATAGTATATAGTATAATATATACATATATACACATATATATGTGTGTGTGTATATATATATATGTCAATAGGTTCCATAAACTTTGTAAATTGATGAAAATGTAACCAAAAGCAATGTAAGAATCACATAATAGAAAAAGCAAATGATGTATTGCTCTGTACTCCACCAACATTTACCAATAAAGGTGAAAAGTTTTTTTAAAAAAGCAAGAGATTGGCGTAACACACACATACACATGCAAAAAAAATAAAACAATGCTTATGGTTTTATCATACCCTAGCGACCTTGACAAATTTAAACTGCCTCTTCCACTCCATTCTTTTCTTGTATACTTTGTGGCCATTATCTGTTCACAGCAGTAGATGAAATTTTTCCTATCACATGAGTAATTGAATGTGAACATTATTTGAGCAGACAAGGCTTTCTGGAAGTAAAAGGTATTATATTGCTTATTGGTGAATACTATCACATGCACACAATTGTGAAAGTAGTCTGTAATGTTGTGTATCACATATTGTGAAAAGCATTACATTATTTTATAAACATTAACTGACTAAATGGGGTTGGGGTCTAGCTCAGTAGGTAGAGTGCTGCTCTTTGCTCTCTGAGGCCCTGGGTTCAATCCCCAGCACAGCAAAAATGGGAGAAGGATGTGGCAACCCATTGCTGAAACAATCCCAAAACAATCAGCCATTGAAAACCTTGTGAATAGTAGAGAAGCACTGACATAGTGCTGAGGATGTCACGTCGGGGTTTGTTTCATTCTATTGTACATAAGGTTGCTATGAGTCAGACCTTACTCAATGGCACCTAGCAACAACAACAATATAACTAAATATCACAGAACTTGTATTAATAATATCTAAAGGAAAACAACACAGTGAACTTACCGGCCCTGAGATTATTCAAAGAGCGTATAGAACGCTAATTTATGAACATTGTTGTGACCTCCAAACATCTATTCTCCTTTATAGTTCTGGCAAAACCATTATAAATCTCTCCAAAAACATATTTTATTAAAAATAAGCTGTAAAATCATAATTATTTAATGATGGTTTTAAATAAATTATAAATTCATGAAGATACTTGTGGAATTATACTATATAGTGTTCTAAAATATTATTCTCAAATGCAAGTTAGGTTGATTGCTTTTTGCCTTCAAATATTGTTTCAATCTACCCTGTTTTTCCTGTGCACTGTTTCTGATTCTTTCTCCTGCTTCCTTTCCAATGTCTACTCTCTCTTCTTGATATAATGTGTCATCTTTTAATTATTGTGTGTCCAGTCCACCTGTTAATTCTGTTCATACCTTTTTCCTCCCTTCTTTTAATCTCATACATGATCCTCTCTGGATTATCTATGCTTTGTTCTCTCAGTATTAGGGGATCCCAAATATTTGCAAATAATATTTCAAGCTGACTCTAGATTGTAATAAGCCAGGGCCAAAACACAAAAGAGCAAGAGCTAGGGAAAAATGCCAAACAATATTAAGTTAACTTTTTGTTATTAAAATATCTAGCCCTAAAATTATTTTAGGATGATTTTCCACTTTGGTAATTGCTCAAAGAATGTTTTTAAAAGAAAATATCACCTATGTTAATTATCTAGTAAGGTGATATTATATGTATTGCATTTTCCCTTTTCAGAATTTCAGCTTTGTGGAAAATCAAAATAAATCCTATTATTGTAGCATTGTTTATTGGCTTCAGTAATTGGATGATGGGTAGTTCCCCTCTTGTAACCATGTACAAAAGCAGTTGATACATGTCTTTCTCTCCTACAAAGTCTTCTCTCAACATTGCTTATACTCCATGCTAAACTGGGTAGTATGTAGGGCTTTTATGACTTTAATCTCTCTTAAGTCTCTTTGACCACGACTAATGTCATTTGACCAGAGGATACCATGCTAGTTTCCTAGGATTGCCGTACAAATACAATAAATTGTATGGTTAAAGCAATAGAAATGTATTGTCTCACAGTTTTGGTGGCTAGAAATCTAAAATCAAAATGCTGGGAGGACCATGCTTTCTCAGAAGGCTGTAAAGGTGGGTCCTTCCCTTGCTTCCTAGGTTCTGGTGGTAGCTGACAATCTTTAGGGACTTCTTAGCTTGTGGCAAAATAAATCCAGTGTCTGCCTCCATTTTCATATAGCCTTCCTCTTATGTGTCTATATCTCTGTGTCTCTGTTTTCTTTCTCTCTCTTTTCAGTACTGTCAAATTGAATTTAAGGCCTCACACATGCTAGGCAAGTACTCTATCACTGAGCTGCACCCCAGGCCTCTTTAATTTTAATTGTGATTTTTTTACTTTGAGATAGTCAGGCTAAGTTGTCTAGGCTGCTTCTAACCTTTAATTTATGCTCCTCCTGCCTCAGCCTCCCAAACAGGCATGCACAACAGTGTCTGATATGTTTTCTCTTCTTCTGAGGAACTCAGAAATCAATATCCACTCTAATCCAACATGCCTTCATCTTAACTTTATTACATCTGCAGGTATCGTATTTTCAAATAAGGTCACATTCATAGGTGATAGGGCACAAGTTCAACAAATCTTTTTTGGTAACATAATAAAGCCCTAAATAATAGATTGCTTTTTATCCTTTTCCTATTTGAAATCATGCCTGCAGCCATACCACTGTGGCGCCTGACCCCCTCAGATCTTGGAAGCTAAGCAGGGTCGAGCCTGGTTAGCACATGGATGGGAGACTGCCTGGGAACACCAGGTGCTGTAGGCTTGGGAGAAGGACCCAACAACTCACCCCAAAAAAACCATCAGTCATTGAAAACCTTATGAATAGCAGAGAAGCACTAACAATAGTGTTTTGCCTGTTGTACATAGGGTCACTATGAGTAGGACACTGACTCAATGGCACCTAACAACAACAATTTGAAATCACAATTGCAATTTCAATGATGATATCTATGCTGTAGATGTTCAACTCACATTTTTAAAATTTCTATTTGTGGCATTAATTACTTTCAGTAGGGAGATGCAAAAGGAATATCTAATTACCGCAGGCACAGAGAGAGCATAAACAGACCAGAGAAAGGATCATATCAAGTTAAACTTGATGAACTATGAATTTGTTGGGGTTACTTACAAGAGTATGACTGACTCATGAACAGCACATACAGGCAGCTACACACCATGGGGGAGAATCCTTCAGAGGAGTCCCTCGGTAGTTGGTTGCTACCTATACAGTAATGAAGGCCAACTGGCCCTTTACCGTGATAGGCCCAACTACAGCTGGGTAATTACGCCTATTTTGCTGCCATAACTACGTGTCAAGAGCTCCTAGGTCATCACAGCTGCTTTACTTTAAGATGCTGGTTGCCATGTCCTGCCTGGAAGAATATTTCACAGTACACTATTTCTCTCCATAGAATGGTTTTCTGAAATAATAGTCATATTGATGGTAATAATAAGGTAATCATCAGAGAAAAAAAATTTTCTGCTTTCATCTATAAAACACAGGTTGGAATACAAACAAGCTTTATAAACCAAGTCTCAACTGTTGCTCAAACAATAATTTTGCTTTTATTTTGAAACATTTTTAGAAATGCAAAAACTCATACATGTTCCAGCAGAAAGTTGAGTTATTGCCTTCATAGAAATTAAAACTAAGACTGCTTTGAAACAAAATAATGCAACTCAGGCTTCACTTGAATGCAGAGCAGATGTAAGATTTGAATATTCAGTAACTAGTAAAAAGAAAAAATAAACCCTTTTGGAGGAGTCCACCTAATTATACTAATTAAAATTAGAACTTCCACCATTAAAATTACCTGCAGATGTGTTTCTTGTTGGCATACAATGAGACTACTCCAACAGAGGGCACCAGGAATTATTTGTGGTTGACACACCCGCACAATCTTGTCACTTTGGAAAGATTGCAGACAGCAATACTAATAAAGTTATTGTGTTCTTGTGAAAGAATAATAGCATGTTTAAAGACAGTGTATTAACCCTGTTGTAAAGTATTGATTATACTCTGTGGTAAAGGAAATGAAAGAACAAAGACAAAGTATATTTAATTCATCCTCTGTTTGCTCTTGCTTGTTTTATTTCATTTCAATTTACACCTATATTCAAGAACACCAAAAATGTATCACCCAGCCTAAGTGAGCTTAAGTTTTCCTACACACCTTTGTAACGGTTTAATGCTTTAAAGAATAGATATATAATCTAACTTAGAAAGTGATGGTTAAGAAGTATCTAATTCCAAAAAGCTGTGAATTAAATTTGCTATGTTTACTATTACAAAAAAAGAGAAGGAGGAAATGGGAGGGAGGAAGAGGTATGAGAGAAGAGTGAGGGGAAAGAGGAAAGAGTTAATAGAAAACACTTATTTTGGTTTTTGCTTGTTGTTGCCTTTGAAGGTTTCTGTTTTCTGTGTCATAACAGTACCAAGTTATAATCCTGCTTGTAAACTCCTACAAAATGTAGCAATAAACAAATGATAAATATATCTAAAACCTCAAGTTTTAAGTTAGAAGTTTTTAATGATGTGCTGATCCTCATTAAAGATTATTAATGCCAATACATGAGTATTTATCAAAACCAGCACTATATTCTTATTTATATATTTTTCTATACTACTGAGTTGAGCCCAGATCCTCAGGCATGCTAGGCAGGTGCTCTACCACTGAGCTACACACCCAGCCCCTTTTTTATTTTCTATTTTTGTGAAAGGATCTCACCAAGGCTGTCTCTGGCTTCAAGCAGACATGTGCCAGGGCAACCAGCTGGAGCAAGTCCTTTGAAATGTAGATAGCATGAAAAGCAGAAGCAATGGAAATTATTTGGATATTTTTTAATTGAAAACAGGAAATATGTGAAAGTTTTGTTTCAGAATGTTGAGTAATATTTACCATGCTAGTGCTTTTCCTTTGTACAATTTATATGCAAAAACAATGTGTGCATGAAAATAATATTCATATGTTGAACGTGTTTATATTCTTTGGAATATAACAGGTCTTCAGAGTATAGGTCATGATATTGATGTGCAAAAATAAATTGGATTTGAGGAAAATGAAAAGAATGTACAAAGTTTAAAAGTTTTAAAGATTTGTAAAAAAAAAAAAAAACAGGACAGGATGAAGCTCCACAGTTTGAGTGGCAGTTGACGGACATTTCACACATCACTTATCAGATATAAACCAATATTTTAAAATCAGATAAAATTCTCTTTTATTGTTAATGAACATCATTTGAAATCATCCTTCTGTGGTGATCTAGTAAGTGCACAATCACTCACCTTTTCTGAACTACTTTAAAGAGCAGAGCTCTTGTAATTGCATTCCTATCTCCCCACCTCGTCTTTTTATTTTTATTTATTTTTTCTTATTTTTGGAGATGTATCTGTAAAGACATTTGGCATCTCATCAGCAAAAACAGCAGCTGGAGAAAGGCCTTCCTACGTGCTCTGTCAAGGGAATTGCAAGTTTAGGTGGGGGTTTAATAGACATCAAGGATTCACTGACATAACATAGATTGCATGCTTTCATTCTATCCATTATTTGTGCCTTTCTCTTTTAATGGAAATGAAAGCAATTATAGAGCAGAAGAGATAAAGCTTCTCATTGAGAGTACAGTATTATAGTCCACAAGAAGGTTATAAACCGACAAATACATGCATAAGATAGGCATTTACACATCAGATGACACTAATTAAACTTAATTTCTATTTTCAAATTTTGTAGGAAACGTCTGTGAAAGTTGATCCACCCTACAAAGCAATAACATCTCACATAGGTCAAGGAGGTTTTAAAAAATATATTATTATTCCAAATGATGTATTTTCTTAGACTTGCTACTGATTATTGCCTTTCTTACATTTCTAATGTTAATAAGTTCTTTCTTTCATAAATTCCCTACAATTTGGACTTAAAAAAATACAAACTAGACAAACCTCCCCTGAATCCAGCCCTGAAGATTTCCTTCACTAGGTGTTGACAGTTCTTCAATGTGCAAGCCCCACGCAACAATCCTGCATGCAGTGGTTCCACGTCAAGCACAATCAACAGTTTAGCAGGTTCAGAATCAAACCTCCATCCAAAGCCAGAAAGGGAACTGTAAAAATACTGAACTTCATAGGGCTCTGTTGGATATATGTGATGTGGACATTATAAAATAGACAATATACTCTGTATTTGATTCATGCTTTTAGAACATAAAGAAATGGAGCAGGACTCATCTGTCAAATTCAGCATTCATTTTAAAGAAACTTTTTAAAACCAAGCATGGTAATGTTACAGGCCTGTAATCCAAGTAACGTGGGAAGCGGAGGCAGGAGGATGCAAGTTCCAGGCCAGAGGCAGGCTTCTTAACTTGGTGAGCACTTGTTTCAAGTTAAAAAACATTAAAAAGGGGGTTGAGGGTACAGCTCAGAGGTAAAGCATTTGCAAAGTACATGCAAGGCCCTGGGTTGAACTCCCTAGTACTGCAAAAATTAATTAATTAATTAACTTTTTTGAATTTTAAAATTAAATCATATTTCTGATGGTAATGTTGGGGAATAAGTTTCATCATTGCATGACAGATTATACTGTACCATTATTTCTCCATCTAGAAATGAAAGAACACTAATAAAAGAATAAACCTGCAGGGACAAAGAGAATAAGAAGGCAACAGTGGGTGAGAAATATGAACAAATTTTTGAAGATGAAAAGCAGCAGAATGCATGGTAAAGTTAGCAGAAGAAGGGGGAATCTAAGAACTGAAAAGGCAACTTACTAAAGAGTGGCTAGCTGAGGCACCCTTCAGGATGCTGGAATGGGTAGGAACATGGAGGCTTCCACTACAGTTGCAGTCAGAAGGATGATCAGAACACACAGAATGCTTCCTCTACTCCAGCAGAAGAGACAGGGATACTGAGGCATTCAATTTAAAAAACGAAATCAATTAAGTGGCTAACAAAAGATGAATTGTTATAACTCTCACAGCACTAGCTGCCAATTCTTCCATTGCCAGTGTTCAAGTACCTCTAATATTAACACAGAAAACAAAACAGAAAATGCAGCAGTGTGATAATACCTATTCTCCCATGTCTCCTTCAGCCTGTGATGGTTATAATCATTTAAAATAACTTTCTGTTCAAGAGTTGTTGTTAGGTGCCTTTGAGTTGGGTCCAAATCACAGCAACCCTATGTACCACAGAATGAAACACTGCCTGTCTCTGTGCCAGGCACATGATCTTTTTATGTTTAAGACCATTGTTGCAGACACCGTGACAATTCATCCAGTAGAGGGTCTTCTATTTTTTCAGTGATCTGTCACTCTCCCAAACATGATGTCCATCTCCAGGTATTGGTCCCTCCTAACAACATGTCTAAAATACTTATGACATCATCTAGCCATCCTTGCTTCCAAACAGTAGTCTGGTTGTACTTCTTCTAGGACAGATCTGTTGATTCTTGTGGCAGTCCATGATATATTCAATACTTGTCTCCAGCACCATAATTCAAAAGCATCAATTAATTTTTCTCCTGTATACATAATTCAATGTCCAGCTATCACAACCATATGATGCAACTGAAAATGCCATGGTATGAGTCAGGCACACTTTTGTCTTTAATATGACATCTTAACTTTTCAACACTTTAAAGAGGTCTTTTGCAACAGCTTGTCCCATTGAATTGAGTCTTTCGATTTCTTGATTACTACTTTCATGGGTGTTGATTGTAGAACTAAGAAAAGCAAAATCTTGGACAACCTCAATCTTTTCTCCATGTATCTTAAAATTGTTTACTGACCCAGTTGTGAGGATTTTTGTTTTGTTGATGTTGAGGCACAATCCATGGGCCATGTTCTTTTATCTTTGTCAGTAAATGTTCCAAATCCTCTTCACTTTCAGCAAGCAGAGTTGTGTCATCTGCAAAACTCAGGTTATTAAGGAGTCTTCCTCTAATTATGATGTTGTGTTCTTCATAAAGTCCAGCTTCTCAGATTATTTGCCCAGTACAGAAATTGAAGCAGTGTAGTGAAAGGATATAGCCCTGACACATACCTTTCTTGACTTTAAACCAGACAGTGATTCCTTGTTCTGTTCAAATGACTGCCTCCTGGTACATGGGGCACATGTACAGATGCCCCAGGAGTACAATGAAGTGCTTTGGTATTCCCATTCTTTGCAATGTTATCCATAATTTATTATGATTCACACAGTGAAATACCTTTGCATAGTCAATAAAACGTGGATAGACATCTTTCTGATATTCTCTGCTTTCAGTTAATATCCATCTGACATCAGCAATGATGTATCTGGTTCCATGCCCTCTTCTACATCTGGCTTGATTTTATAGAAGTTCCCTGTTTATATACTGCTGCAGTTGTTTTTGAATTTTTAGCAAAGTTTTACTTGTGAGTGATATTAATGACATTGTTTGATAATTTCCACATTTGATTGGATCCCCTTTCTTGAGAATAGGCACAAATATAGGTCTCTTCGAGTCAGTTGGCCAGGTAGCTGTTTTCCAAATCTCTTGGCATAAACAAGTTAGCACCTCCAGTGCTGCACCTGTTTGTTGAAACATCTCTATTTGTATTGTATCAGTTCCTGGAGCTTTGTGTTTTGCCAGTTCCTTCAAGTAGCCTCCACTTTGTCCCTCAATATCACTGGTTTCAGATCACATGCAAAATCTTGAAATGGTCATCCACCCATTCTTTTTGGTGTAATTACTCTGTGTATTCTTTACATCTTCTTTTGATGCTTCCTGCATTTTTTAATATTTTCCCTGTAGAATCTTTGTGTGTGTGTGTGTGTGTGTGTGTGTGTGTGTGTGTGTGTGATACTGGGGGTTGAACCCAGGGTCTCGCATTTGCATGCTCGCAAGTGCTGGACCACTGAGCTGCACCCTCAGCCCATTTTTTTACTTTTTGAGACGGAGTCTCGCTAAGTTACGCAGGCTCCCTCTCGTCTCCAACTTGCGATCCTCCTGCCTCTGCCTCCCGAGCGTCTGGGATTACAGGCATGTGCCACCACGCCCGGCCCCTGTAGAATCTTTCACTATTGCCACTCAAGGCTTGAATATTTTCTTCAAGTCTTTATGTTTCAGAAAAACAAAGCATGCTCTTCCCTTTCAGGGAACCCTCCAGGTTTTCGTACACGCCATTTGTTGTATCATCCTATGGACTAAACCAACTGTATCTGAGCTGGGCTCCTCAGCCAAGGAAGGACACTTGGGACTCACAGATAAACCAAAACATGTTCATGAGCAGAAGGCAATTGTAACATACTCTATTCTGATGCATTCCTCTCCATTCCTTCCATGGTGCCACTGCCCATAGTTATTACCCTCTGTATGCGATATTGTCTCTCCATGATCCCCAATCCTCTCCAATGCCTATCCCTTGAATTCATCCTGTCTTCTCCCAGGTGCACCTCTCTGTGCCACCACTGCTGACCAAGGGGCTTTTCAGGCTTCTACACAGCCTTAGCCCTGTGGCATCTGATCCTGTCAGATCTCAGAAGCTAAGCAGGGTTGGGCCTAGTTAGTACTTGGATGGGAGACCTCCTGGGAACACGAGGTGCTGTAGGCTTGGGAGAAGGACCTGGCAACCCACTCCCAAAACACAACCTGCCATTGAAAACCCTATGAATAGCAGAGAAGCACTGACAATAATGTTTCACCTGTTGTACCTAGGGTCACTATGAGTCAGACATTGACCTGACAGCACCTAACAACAACAACAACAACAACAACAACAACAACAACAACACAATAGTAGCTGATTGCCAGCTCATGGTCCAATCATGCCACAGTCATACAGGATGTAGCCAGTGGGTTACATAAGATAATAGTATGTGCACATTTGTGTGGCTATACAACCATAATTCAGCATCATAAACAAGGCCCATTCATTAGTTGGGGGCATATATGTCTTCAATGTCCCATTTTCTCTGGTTTATATTCACATTATCTTCTGGGACAGCATGACCTGGCTCAACATCATTATAATATTTGATTTTGTCTTCTTGAATTGCCTTTGAAATTTTCTGTTTAGTTCTTTAACTTTGTCATGTCTTCCTTTTACTTTAGCTGCTTAACATTCAAAGGCAAGTTTCAAAGTCAATGTTGAGATGAAATTTGGTCTTTCCTTTTTCCCTGTCTTTTTAATAACTTTTTGCTTTTCTCATAAATGATGTCTTTAATACCATGCTGCAATTCATCTGGTCTTCAGTCTTTAGTGTCTAATGCATCAAACCTTTTCTTGAGGGGATCTCTGAATTCAATTGCAATATCCTTTTTTTTTTTAAGTACTAGAGTTTGAACCCAGGGCCTGGCAATTGCATGCTTTGCAAGTGCTGTTCCACTGAGCTGCACCCTTGGCCCATTTTTTTCTTTTTCAAGACAAGGTCTCGCTAAATTATGCAGACTGCCTCTGGTCTCAAACTTGCGATCCTCCTGCCTCCACCTCCAGAATCACTGGGATTACAGGAGTGGGCCACTGCACCCAGCTCAAGTGGAATATACTTAAGGTCATACCTTGGCTCTTTTGCACTTGTTCTAATTTTTTCAGTTTCTGTTTGAACCTACATATGAGCAACTGATGGTCTGATCCACAATCAGCATCTGTTCTTGTTCTGACTTTTGATATTGAAGTTTTCCATCATCTCTTTCCATAAATATAGCCAGTTTGGTTCTGGTATGTTCCATCTGGTGCATTCCACGTATATAGTAACCATTTATGTTGGTGAAAAACGTGTTTGCAATGAAAAGGTCCTTGGTCTGACAAAATTCTATCATGTGATCTCCAGCATCATTTCTGTCACCAAAGCCATATTATCCAACTACTGATCCTTCTTCTTTGTTTCCAGCTTTTGTATTCCAGTCACCAGTAATTATCGGTACATCCTGATTGCATGTCGATCTATTTCAGATTGCAGAAAGTGTTAAAATCTTCCCTATCTTCATTTGTGGCCTTAGTGGTGGGTGTGTAAATTGGAATAATTTTCATATTAACTGACCATCCTTGTAGGCTTATGGATATTACTCTATCATTGAGAGCACTGTATTTCAGGATAGATCCTGAGATTTCTTTTTTGATGATGAATGCAACCCCATTGTCTGATTCATGTCCATGCCAGTTCATTTTAGCTCACTGATACCTAGAATGTTGATGTTTATGCACTCAATTTCCCTTTTGACATTTTCTAATTTTCCTAGATTCATAGTGTGTACATCCTGCCTTCTAATTATTAATAAATGTTTACATTTTTATCTCCTCATTTTGAGTTGTGCCATTTCAGCAAATGGAAGTTCCTGGGGCTTTACTCCTTAATGATTTCCATCATTAAGGTAGACTCTACTTTAAGAAGGGAACTCTTCTCCAGTCATCTTCTCAGTGACTTCCAACCTGGGCGTTTATTTTCTGGCACTATATCTGACAGTGTTTCTAGGGTATTCAATGACTAATTGTTTCGGGAGTGTGTTAGTCATATCCTTCTCCCTAGTCTGTCTTAGTCAAGAAGCTCAACTGAAACCCGTATACCATGGTGACTCTGCTGATATCTGTAATACCAGTGGAATAACTTTCAGAGTCACGGCAATACGAAAACCCCCACAGTATGGCAAACTGACAGATACATGGGCATTTAAAGAGCTAGAATATCTTAATTCACAAATATTTGTTTCTTTGATTATTAATGATCTGAACGCTTTTGTTTTTATTTCTAAGTCTTCCTTCTCAACATGCTTTTCAATGCTCTTTGTCTCTTTTTCAAAGGTGTTTGTCATCTTTCCAATTGATTTCCCGAAACTTCAGGAGCTTTTAAAAATGTAATTGGTACTAATAAGACAAATATGATTTGTGAAAAAATTGTGCCATTTTTTAAATGGGCACTTTAAAAGCAAATACAATGGATACTAACAAATTTAAGAAAGAACAAAGTGGAAAAAATTATATCACCTGATTTCTAGAAAATATAAAGATATAGTATTCAAAACAATGTGATAATGATATAAAGATAGAAAACAGACCGCAATGAAGAGAATACAGAGTTTAGAGACTGATACACATAGATATGGTCAATTTTGTTTAGGCAAAGGTGGAAAGGGAATTCACTGATGTAAACATACTCTCGTCATCAAATTAAGTTAGGACAATTTGATATCTGTATGCTAAAATAAGTTAGCCTCAATTCATACCTCATTTTATACTCATATAGAAAATCAGAATGAATCACAAACCACACCTTGAAACTATTACATTCCAGAAGGGGTACAGTAGAAAATTTGTGATAACTGATAAGGCAAAAATGTCTTATGTTCATTACTAAAAGCATCATCCATAAGATAAAAAGAATTCTAACTGGAATTTCAACAAATTAAAGATGTCTAATATTCAAAAACCATTGTTAAGAAAGTAGACAAGCCACAGACTTTGAGATAATATGAAAATCCTATATCTGACAAAGTGCTTTTTTATGAAAATATACCAAGTATTTTTAAATCTCATTAATAAGAAGACAAAAATTTAATTAATAATGGGTATAACCAAGATAAAACTGGAGCATCATTTTTACCAGAAAGTAAGGAGTTACTAAAAAACAAAAATAATAACAGCAACAATAAAAAAAACAATAAAAAGAACACCATTCCATTGAAGATGTGATAAAGGGATATAGGAAACAACTGAAAATGCTACCAAAAATCAGAGTTAGAATGATATGAGCAACTAATGACAACAAAAGAATTATTGAATTATTTAAAGAAATATAACCCTGAATATTAATTTTTTCACAAATCATCCCATATTAAAATGTTTGTCTTATTAGTACCAACATGATTAAAATAAGTCATGCTGAGGGAGAAGAGATAAGTCTCCTGTGCAGAATTCCAAATAATGTATGTAATATTTCCCTCAAAAAAGTTGACTTCCTTGCAAAAAATATAATATGGAAAGAAGGAAGAAGAGTAACATTACAGTAGAAAAGTCTGACAAATACTATCTTAATCAGGTGATCAAGGTTAAGATTAAGAGAGATTTATTAGGTTGACAGTAAAAATCTTTGATATGACAAGATGAAAGTGGAACTTTACAATTGTGGTTTTCTTCTCCCAAAATTATAATCCCCTTATAGTCATTAGAAAAACACCAGGCACATTCAATTAGAGGAGCATTCTATAAAACATCTGATAGGTATGTCTCCAATAGGTTAGGCCATCAAAAATAAGATGAGTCTAAGAAACTGTGATAAACAAGGGAAGTGATAACAAAATGAAATGTGATATCTGATATGGGATTCTGGAATAAATATAGGACATTAGATAAAAAGAAAGGAAATGTGAGTGGAGTATGTATTTTAGTTAATGACAATATATCAATATTGGTTCACTAATCATAATAAATGTACCATTCAAAAATGTTAGTGAAAACTGGGCAGAGAGTATATGGAAATGGTTTATACTTTCATCTTAGTTTTTCTGTAAATCAAAAATAGTTCTAAGAAACAATTCATTTTTTAAAAATCACTATTAAGTTTAAAGACATACATCAAGAAGATAGGTAGATGAAAAATAATGCCATAAAAAGATTCTCAACATCATTACTCATTAGAAAACTATAAATTAAAACTGTAATTAGATACCACCATACACTTACTTCAATTTCTCAAACTAAGCAGCTGACTATACCAAATGTTAATAAAGATGCAGTGTAAGTGGAACTCTTCTAGGAGTTTCAATGACATAACTACTTTAAAAAACAATATGGCAAGATTTTGAAAAGTCAAATACATGCCTACCATATGCTCCACTAATTCCATTCCTATATTATTCAATTATGTTCCTATACAAAAACTTTTATAACAGCTTTATTTATAAGACCCTAAATGAGAATATTCCCAAACTGACTCATGAACAAGTAAATGGATAAAGAAATTGTGTCATATCTATGCAATGTAATCCTAGTTAGCATTAAAAATAATAAAATAAATCAGGTGCAGTGGTGCACATCTGTAATCCCAGGGACTTGGAAAATTCATGCAGGAGAATTATGAGCTCAACGCCAGAGGCAATCTACACAATTTAGCAAGATCTAGTCTCAAAAGGGGCTAGAATTGCAATTCAGTGGTAGAGCACTTGCCCGATATACACAAGACCTTTGGTTCAACTCTCCAGGACTGCAAAATAATAAATAAATAAATAAATAGATAGATAAATAAATAGATAAATAAACAAACAAACAAAAGCAAAATTTGAATTACTAATAGCATGGGTGGATATCAAAACAATTATACTGAATGAAGACAGCCAGTTAAAAAAAGAAATACACACTAAGTTTTTTTTCTTGTAAAATTCTAGAAAGTACAAATTATTTTATAGTGAAAGAAAGTAAATCAGTTTGTGTCTGTGGACAAAATAGGGAAGACAGCCAAATGTGAAGGGAAGGAAAGACAACAGTCTGGAAAAAATTTTTGGGCTCATGGAAATATTTAGCACCTTGAATGTACTGATTTTTCACAAGTGCATACATATATCAAATTTTACTTTTAAGTTGGGCATTTTACTGATATTTTTATCCTCCTCCCTTAATTTGAAATTTTACTAAGTTAAAGATGGTTACTTTCAACTTTCTATTTTCTAATACATACCAAGTGTTATTAGCATAAGTATATGTTTGCCTAATTGATATAGTCATATTATCATTTGATCAAGGGTTTTGCATTGCATTTTCACAGTAAAGACAAAAGTTTGTTATAATTGTTTAGTTTATTTTTTTAAATACTTTTTTTTTTTCAGTACTAGGAGTTGAACCCAGGGCGCCCAGCATGCTAGGCAAGCTCTCCACCACTGAGCCACACCCCAACCCCATTTTCCTAATTGTATTTATTTATTTATTTATTTTATTAATTTTTGCGGTACTGGGGGTTGAGCCCAGGGCCTTGTGCTTACATGCTTTGCAAGTGCTGTACCACTGAGCTGTACCCCCACCTTGCTTTTCATTTATTTATTTATTTATTTATTTATTTATTTATTTATTTTAGTTTTTTGAGTCAGGGTTTTGCTAAATTACACAGATTTCCTCTGGTCTCGAAACTGAGAGCCTCCTTCCTCTGCCTCTCGAGGCTCTGGGATTATAGGTGTGCACCACCATGTCCAGTAATTTTTTTTTTTTATTTTAGAAAGAAGGTCTCACTAAATTGTACAGGCTGCCTCTGTCCTTGAACCTGCAATCTTCTTGCTTCAGCCTCCCAAGTAGCTTGGATTACCACTGTTTTAAATAGGTCTGTGTTATGAAAATTTTACTTAATAAGTTAGGGGGAGAAGCATTTTATTTTATGAGAAGGACTCCACAGGCATCAAAGTTCCTTAAGGTAAAAAGAAAGGGAGAATGATAGGAAGGGAGGGAAGGACTAAAGAAGTAAGGAAGAAAAAGAGGAAGGAAAGGAGGAAGAAAGAGGAAGACAGGAAGAAAAGAAGTGAGAGAGAGACATAATATAGGCTAAAATTTTTACCTTATTCCATTACTAACGTGAAACTTTTGAAATCTCATATGTAAAAAACAAAATGTTTTCTTTTATGATCAAAGAAAGGAAAATACTCTGGATATGTATGAGATATGGTCCTAAATAGGAGTTAAATGGACCAGAACAGTAAACAATTACATGATTCACAGAGCAGGTTGGCAGAGCAGTAGGACCATCCATCAAAAACTATAAAAACAGCTGGATTATATTTAAAAAAAAATCATGGGGCTCTTAGTAGGTAGTGTCTGCTCTTTGAGATGTGTTGAAAAAATATAACTTCTACCATTAAGTGTTTACCTACAATTTAGCATCCTCCTTCCCTCTGTGACAAAGAGTATCTTTTTCTTTGGTTGCATTCAAATGCATACTCCTATTTGACATCTAGTGATTACCATTCTTCTCAAAGGAAATAACTTCTATTTCACTTTCATAGTTCACAAGAGGTCTTGAGTTATTGATCCCTATCTGATTTCTAAACAACCCCTTATCAATCCCTGACTTTTAATGTAGTCCAAATTAACAGAGTTTTTACAACAAATAAAAAGTTGAGAAAAGAGCAATACAGAAAGACATTCCAGTCTACAACCTTTTTCCTGATGCCCAGATATATATCAAAGTTAAGATTTTATAGGTTTTAGAACAGTGATGTGGAGCACATACCAAAGATGTCATATATCCAATATTATCAAAGCATGCCTATCTTTGCAGAGAAATATGTGAGCAGCCACAGCATGTAAAATAGAGATTATAAGTAACTTCATGTTCAGCCATAGGTTTACCAATCAATGAATTTCAGAGAACTTCTTAGTATTGAGATCATTTGGGATTTGTAAATAAGGCTTTGTGGTCCAATAATTTCCATACCTTAAAAAGAAAAAAAAGATAGTGGTGGCTTTATAGCTTTATTTTAAAAATTAACAGAGACCACTAATGTTCAAAGTGCAAGTAATACAGAATTATGGCTGATAAGAGTTCAATTATTACATAACAATTTTATCTTTGCAGACTTTTTTACAGAATGACCAGGTAATTTCTAAGAAGTATAGCTATGCATTTATAAAAATCAATATTTATATTTTGCTTATTTTAGATTTAAAATATTTTAGATTCATTAATATTTTAGATTTAGATATTTAGATATTAATATTTAGATTAATTAATATTTTAGATTAATAATAACCAACAGTTTACCAAGTGATTGATGGAGAACTAGATCCCCCAAAAAGAATACATGGATTAGTATGTCTCAATCAAGCTGGTTTCAGAAGAGGGTGTGGAACCAAGTACATCATTGCTGATATCAGATGGATATTAGCCAAAAGCAGAGAATACCAGAAGGATGTCTATCTATGTTTTATTGAATATGCAATGACATTTCACTGTGTGGATCATAATAAGTTATGGATAACATTGCAAAGAATGGGAATGCCAGAACACTTAATTATAATCATAGGGCATCTGTACATGGACTAGGAAGC